>JAQGCB010000207.1:0-27715 GCA_034698835.1 Protaphorura tricampata
AATAGAGTGGAACGGAATGATGAATCTTGTTGCATTTTTCGGGACGTGTGCACTGCCTTGGGGTTCAGAACGTTTACAGATTCCCACAGGGTTCTTGAGTAAAACACTAGCAATCCAAAAGATTTCCTCTGGGACTTACACGAACCGGGCTGACGTCTTTTTTAACCCCGCCAACCCAGAATATTAATGGCTAATACAGATGCACAAGAATTTTTCGGGTTTAACTTATTTTTCATGAATGATTTATTTGAGTGGACTCGTTTTTATGCTTAGTTCGAAATTTTGGTATACACGATCACGATACACAAGTAATTTTTATTATTATCCTCTAATTATTTTTGTTGGCGTGTGTTTGATTCAGGTCAACCTTTAAATGAATTAGTCTTGGGGTTTCTGCCGGCCGTAAAAGGGACCAATCCAGGCCGAAAAGGTTTGACCGTGTCTGGTGCAATGACATTAGCCATTGATGATATCAACAGTAGATCTGACATTCTTCCCGGTGTAAAACTCGTGCTGACATGGAAAGACACAGAGGTATGTGGAAAAGTTGAACAATGACTAGGATGAAATTTTAAAATTGCACTTTTTCCCCTTTATTATACAAAACTATTAACTACTATTTTATTTTGAATAGGGGGACACAATCAAAGCAACCAAAATTTTGACGGAGATGTTGTGCGACAACGTGACTGCATTTTTTGGCCCTGAAATCTCTTGTTCAGTTGAGGCAACCGTGGCTGCTGCCTGGAATCGTACAATGATTTCATATGTAAGTCTTACCTTGAGTTTTCCGTATTTCATTTAAGACTTCTTGCCTTGAATTGAAAATATCATGGATTTTGTGGAGTTGAAGCTGATTATATATAATCAGAAATTCAAGAATGGTGTCCCTGTGCCTGAGTGATTCAGAAGAACATTGTTACTGAATTTCTAATTTAAAGTGAAAAGTTAAAATTACTTGTCATGGACATATCTTGTAGCTTTTGTTAAATGTTCACACAAAAATCTTGTCGAAATGTTAATTTTTTATGTGAACTGGACTTTACTGTCAAGAGTTCTGGTGCATGTTAAGGGAATTTTATAAATCTGACATGTCATGAATATTCCATGGAATCCAAATTAGTTGAACTCACTCAGATTAGTTAAACATCATTCCGATGCTAAAACCTTTAAAGTCCATATGCAATTTAAACTGCAGAGTACACGAATTAAAATATTGACACGCTATTATTTTCACGTCGACTTGGAGAATCGGAGAAGGTATTTTTATAACCAAAACTTTAGTTTTCCTATTTGTGATCATGGAGGTCGTGAATTCATATTATAAGAATTACCCGCAACAGATAAGGCTAAGGTTATGCAACGTGTTGAAACTGAGACAACTAGAATACTAGCAAACTACAAACCATTTGACAGACCTGAAAAAGGTTCGAAATAAGAAATAACGAGTTCTGTCACTATTCAAGAAGAAGATGCATTCATGAAGAAAGTGAGCATCTGTCACGATCCTCATCTCCACTCTGTCTTTCCTCATCGACTTTCTCTCCAAGAAAAAAAAATAACAGGAAACTATGTAATCTAATGTAAAGTCTTGTCCTGAGGACAACCAGCCTAGAAATGTACTCATTCACATTCAAAGAAACGCAAACGGGCTACGTACGAATTTACGACAAAGACAATTCTTTTTTGAAAAACTAGAAAAGAGCATTATTTGCCTGAAGGAAATCAAATTGTAAATGAAGTTGAACTTGGGTTCTTTTGTTTTTTTCTTGAGTGTTGGAATCCATGCACGAATACAATTTTACCTCCAAGACATGTCACGACTTATTCCATTTTGTCAATGCTCGAAAAAGGTTTCCAACATTTGCATTTTATATGACCTTATCCGTACACTCTTTTTTTATTGTAAGAGTCAACTGGGGAATTCGTTCGTGTCCAATGCAGATCTGGATGCTAGGGATTGAGTTTGTACAGCCAATCACTACAAATCCAAATTTTGTTTGGGCTCTTGATAATTTTGTTTGAATCTTTCCAATTCAAAGAGTTGCGATTCGTCAAAAATATTCTCATTTCAATCTATTTATTATTATCTTTAGTACAAGGTGACGTCTTCAAGATATGCATATTAATTTTAAGTGAGAACAATTTGATCAACTCATCATTTTGAGAAGTGGGACTTGAGAAATTATATCACTAACGCCTTAATTGAGAAAATTGATTTAAAATTATAGCTGTGCAAGGACGGAGCAGTTTCAGACAAAAAGAAGTTTCCAACATTTGCGAGAACGGAGGCTCCAGACAGTCAAGTCGTCAAGTCTGTCCTGGCCCTTATGAATCACTACAATTGGAACATTTTCTCAATTGTTGTTAACAGCGGATCAGACACACCCCAATTTATGACGGTCGCTAATTCACTTGCGGAGAATGCACGGAATAAAGGAATGACTGTCCACAAAGCAGAATACAATAAAAATGCGGATGAAAAATGGTTTGAGATTGTTGACTCCACGAAAAATGAAACGAGAGGTAAGTGTTATTCAGTCCACGTTACATTCTTCTCCCCAAAAATATTAACCCAGAAAGACCTGCTCTGGGCGACCACTTATTGTGATCAATATTTTGATCGTACCTCTAGACAGTACCCCTTCGACGGTACGATGACGTTAATCGTATTCCAGCCCAAAGGGCCAGCAGAAATGACCTACTGGACACATTTATAATCATAGCCCCTGAATAAGCGGAAAATGGTCTATTCCTGTCTCGAAAAAGGAGAAATCTGCGGATGCCAAATTGACAAATTACGATAGGATCACAAGAGCGGTAAAATCTTGGCCCGTTGGACACCACGTAGCGTTCGTCCAGTCAGGTTGACAGTGATAATTGATAGATTATCTCCAAGACCGGACCTAAGCACTAACGTCACACCACCGGATACAATAATAGAATGGCTTTCGGTTCCGCCTATGGGCAGTAATTACACCATCCTGTCCATTCTGTTGAGATCTTGAGTGTTTTTAGTGATAATTCTAGAATTCTAGAACTCTCTATATAAACCATGTCTCGTTGACCATATCTTCCTGCTGGACTCTTTTCTTTATCGTGCAAAACCTTGATGCCCACGCAGCGAGATAATATAATGAAGATTGTCAGAGCTCCAGTTCATGCTACGAGTCTGCTTCGGGTCTTATTTCTTTATTTCACAAGGGACAGATCTCGAATGTAGAATTTGTACTGGGTACTGTATCTCTAGAAATTTGCAAACTCCTTTCACATTACCATACCTTTACATACTTATTAAGAAATATTCTATGAAACACAGTGTAAGGCACCCCTTGAAGTAGCTTCTTTAACAAGTGTATTTTGTCTACCCAACGATCAAAATCTACTTGACGAGCGGAATGGCCGACTTGTCCCACTATATTTTAGGATGGATTAATTTTACTTCCGAATAGTGTCCGTTGTTAGTTTTTAGCACAAGCCCAACGTCTCAATCCTAGAAAATAAAAGCAATAGAACATAAAGGAGATATCGAATTGGATTCTCCACAGACTAGAGTCATAGTGTGTGCAGTGTTCTCAGTGCTTAAGAGCCCTTGTCATGGACTAACCACCGTCCTGACAACAAGATTTGTCTTTTAGGAGAATGAAATGGATGCCGGAAGATTTAGTTTCCTTGGTTCAAAAAGTCAACCATATAAAAAGAATAGTGCGGGTCGGTCGGTGGGTCGGTAGTTTGGATGCATGGTCTTTGATAGATAGCGGGTAGCGTGACTACCTCCTCAATTTTTGCCTTGCTCTCTGCTCTGGCGTCTAACTTCTAGTGTTCTAGAACTTTTTGTACTTTTGGAGTTGGAGTTGGAGTTCGGACTCTAAGTTAAGACTTTGCTTTTTTCTCCTGTATTATTACACGGCACGACACAGCATTCAATGGAATTAGATTAGATGCCGGTCCACTCACTCTCTAAAAAAAGTACTGCTGGAAAGGTAGTAATGCAATATCTACATAGGTCCATGTTCCAGTCAGTTCGTTTAATCAATCATTCGTAATTTCAACACGTCAACATTACTTTCTTTTACATTGTGTGTTTCGTGCACCATCCAATGCTAAGATTGGGAGTTGGATACCATTGAGCACATACGAGTGTGAGTTCATTCTTTAATGCAGATTTTTACCACATACTGGGAACATTCCAATAACAAAATGAAAAGTCAGTTCCCAGTCTCTTTCCTCAGCTCTTGAGTGTCCATAGCTAAACCAAAAGTCAAAGCTAATACCTCTGATACTGATCATTGGGGATTGTGACCAGGCTTGAGATCGAATGTCTACTGCTGATGAGATATTCTTGTCTTATTTCTTAAACTGAAGCTTAAAATTACCAGTTTTACCAATTGGCCATAACATACATCCGTAGGTATACCTATCGATCCAGGTTAAAAAGAATGAAATGGAGAAAGATGAAAAAGGAGAGGTAAAACAGCTCGGAGCCACCATCCTGACATAAACATACACATACACACCCAAAAAGTAGTGAAAGTCCTTTGTGGAACTAAGGTTTGGAAGAAAATACATTCGGAGGGAAAAGGTAAAGATGGACTGTCTTGACTTGGCGGCTCGGCGGGTTTTTGAGTGACTTGACTTGACACGACAGACAAACAGGGATAAGGACACGAGGAGAATGTGAATCCTCTTCTTTGGATTTGTAGAAATGATCCGGATAGTAAATGGATTTAGTAGAAGGCTTTAGTTAGAGATCATTTTTTAAAAGATAAATGGAGGTGGTAAGACTACTACGACCGGTTCATACATACGTAACATGCTTGTCTTATTTGATCCAAGAATTTTGGAACACTTCAAAGAATGGCTGATCTGAATCTGATCTAGTTTGATTAGGTGTATGATTATCTACAGATATTCGGTGTTTTACAGGGTGGTTCATACATCTTACGCCTAGTTACCTCACAGAATAGTACATAATAAGAAATTGGCGTAGCCAAGATTTGGCGTGGTAATTAAAGTGCCAGTTTTCTTACTTAGGTGGCCGTCCAGCTCAGGTTGTCGTATGGACAGGTTTCACCGTAGGTCCTTTTTTTTTGCTAAAAGTGAACTATCATTGAAATGGACCTCCACTGAAGCTTCGACTTTCTTTTTGTATTGCCGTCTGCGAATGACATGTCATTTTATGTCAACCTAGACAAATAATGACAATGAGTCTTTTCAGTTGACGATCTTGGCTTAGGTTTTCTTTGAGATGATGCTACATCTAATGTCTTGTATTTTTGATATGATCTGATTGAGATCTTGGCTCGAGATAAAAGTCCCTGCTCTATTAGTGTCAGTGGCAGTGGCAGGTGAAGGAAATTGAGATCTTGAAGCCATTAAGCCGAAACTGAGAGCCTGAAACTTGAGAAGAGACAAGACATGACATGTATGACGTAAAATTTTAACCCATCACCACCGACACCACCAAAATACTTTCTACGTTCATATTATACTCACGGCGCGTCTGGCCGTCCGTCCTCAAGGAAATTCCTGTCATGAAAATGAATGAGAAAGCTCAAGTTCTATTTCATACGGAGAAAGCAAACCCGAAAAACCAGGTACTACATTTTCGGTTGCTCGGATATTTTAGCCGTCTGGGTAGGCTCGCATGGCTAGGTAGAACGCAGTTTTGATTAACTTTCATTTACTTTTAATATCTAGAGGCTAAGAATTAATGAGATTGAGATGCGGGGCGAATTTTGGTCAGGAGTTGCAGGAGCAGGAGATTGAGATGCGAATTCCGAATTTCTGAGTAGTAGGGAAACTGGATATGCTCTATTTGTTATTTTTGACGCGGGCTCGCTTTCCACAGAAGCACTTAATTGTGGATTCTGTATTAATATGATCCGTGGGCGTACGTCGTGAGGGTTATTGTGGTATGCCAGAGTGGGTCAGATGAAAGGTCGGTCACATGCTTCTGACGTCAATGCTATAATTTCTACAGTGGGTCAGAATGGTATCTTTCTTGTAGCCCGACGAATTTTATGAATAATTGTTTATGTACGTACTGCATGATTTTGAATATTCTAGTGCAAGTCATTCAAAGTTGTGCAATGAAAAAGTGCTAGCGATTTAGAGTAAGAATAAGAAGTCAATTTAAGCGATATTTAAAGTACGATTCATGTCAATTCTGTTAAATTAAATCCAAATTTTTTGTCCACAGTGTACGTTTTCCTTGGCGGAAGGCACGATCTGGTTGAGATGATGCAGACCATGCAAAGTGTGAAACTGTTCGAGAATGGAGAATATTTGGTGATATTCATTGACCTCGAACCTTATGAGTACAAGGAAGCGAGTCGATACTTATGGAGTGAGTGCAATTTTCATCATTCATTTATATGTATCAAGGGTTATTCCCTTGGGGTATCGAGATGTATGTTTTACCCGAAGATTTTAGTCCTTCAAACTCTTAATTCGATGGCGTTACCTGACAAATAGACCTGAGTGTGACAGACAGTAGTGCAAATTCTCATGTTCAACAAATAGCAAAATCACAAAACTGATAAAGTGCGATCATTTCAGCTAACTCCGAGATATTGGATGCCAGACTCGCTAAGTGATATTCTTTTAATATTCCCTGAAATTATAAATGCGTACTATTCACTTGGTTGACTGACACTTTCGTTAATGTTTTCCTGTCGTAGAGCCAAAATCAACAATCAATTCTCACAAACCGCAACAGCGTGCCAAACTTGGACTGCTAAAATTTTGTTTCAAGACCGAAAAGAACATGTAGTGTCTGTCAGCTTATCTGATAATAAGAACAGACCTGTTCCCATTCTAACTCATTAGGTTATTCTCATATTCTCCAGTTCGTCCTACGTTAATTCTACAATATAATATTTTCACCAAAACTTAAAAGAAAGTTCAGATGTGATGATTTGAATAAGAACTGGGTTAGGTTGGTGATTCACTTTGCGTTTTATCATTTCGACTGATAACTATACTTGCATTTAATCTGAACTGAGGTAAGTGCGATTTGGACTTGGCAATGTCAGCATCAGTCAGTTCTTAATGCATTGATGGCATTAAGATACAAAGTTTGGCTACTGATTTGTAAGGGAGAATCCTTCCATGTGAATTTAAATAACTCCGTCGAACAAAATTCATGATTTATTTCAAGCCCACAATTCCTTTGTCACGGCGAAAGCCTTCTCTTAATTCACAGTGTCCGTTCGGAAATGCATTCGCACATGTATTTGTGTGGTTATCGATAGTACACACTTGGCAGTACTTACGTTAAGAACATTATGAACGTAGTAGTGTGACTGGTCCTTGATAACATGGTCCCGTTTATCCGGACATTTTCACGTACCAAGCACGTGTCACTAGTGAATCAGTTTTTATTACCCACGAAAGCATGACAAATTGATACTTTTCACCTTTTCCTCATTTTAGCAGACGACAGGAACGATTTTTTTTTTCTTTTTCAAAGCAGATGCGCTTTTCGTATTAGATGAAATATCGATATTAGTGTAGAATATTTAAAATCCTGCAGTTTTGTGTCACGTTTCTAGCAAAGTAATAATTAAAATTGAGAATATTCAAATTATTGAAACTATGTACATAATCAAAATTCGGTTTTAATCAGTTTGGATGGAAGGCATTGATTTTATTGAACTATTCAATTCAGATATGTTTTTTAGTAGAGCTGGTAGGAATTCTATGAGGCATGAAATTTTTTATAGTAATCGGTCATTGAAATATCGCGATGTCATATCGACATCGAATATGGTAAGAGCTATTTGAATGTTCAATTCATAAATGATTCGGATAAATTTGAGATTCACATGTGACTAATGTCCCTTGTGAAGGGGTGAAAGTCCTTCTCAGACACGAACCAGTATAGAGTCATTAGCTGAGTGTCTTGTCATGCCAAGACTATTTCGCGGCTTGGTTGGACTAGAATTCTTACAGCCGTTGGAAAGTTTAATGGGGCGTAGAAAATTGGAGAAAGGAATGAGGACATGAATGGGAGAAGGATTTTCTCCCTCCTCCGAGTATCTAATTGACCTTTTCCACGCACACAATGTTTTCTCTTTCCATTATTATCTCTACGTACGTACCTTATCCCCTAAGTACGTACTTCTAACCCACTGTCCCGGACATACGCTTCAATTTTCACTCCACTCACCCACTCTGCTTTGCTTTCTCTGAACAGTACACGTGTCCTGGGCAGAAAGTCAAAACAGGTGTGAAGTCAAAGCTCTGTGGACCGTTTTATTAACAGAGACGTAACTAGTTGGAAAGAGAACTTTCTGAATAATGTTACTACTACTCCATCCCTCCCTGTAGGCGCCCTTGTTAAAATTTTATGTTTTGAAATTACTCCCATCTCAATGAGTAGTAACGGGGTCGCAAGTTTTTAAAACCAGCAGTAAAATTAAAAATGTGCTTGACCGTAACCAGTAAGTTTCACCACCGCTAAAAACTATTACAACTCAAGTCTTGTTAATAGTTTGTCAATAGGTTATCACGCGGTAAAAAGTGTTATGCCGAAAATACACCCCCTAAAATTCTTACAAATTTTTCAAATCACAATCATTCTAACCAGAATCTTAACTGATGATTCGATGAAAGCTGTTGAAATCAAAGTATAGGAAAAATTATTCTCGTCCTTTGTGAAAGTTTTGAATTCCAAGGAGATGCGATGTTGAATTTGAACATATTCTCGAATCTGAACACAAGAGTAACACCAAGAATTTAGTACTTCAAAAACTCCTTGCGAAACACCTTATATCAATTTTCGAAACTATAAATTGAAAACCGATTAGAATTCGAGGCGTAGACAGATTCTTCATGACTTCCATTTTAAAGGCTCGATTGTAATTTGTAATTTCGATAAAAGTTTTCACCAGGTGACTTCTCTGCCCGTTGCATAGTGTTTGTTGCCTGTGACACACCCTTGCATATATGTAAGTCTATCTCGTCTGTCAAGTCAAGATCCCACTTCACCTAAGATAAACACTCAAGGGGAAAGAACAAAATTATTTTTGCATGGATTCCTAAAGGACGAGTCGATAAGGTGCTCGGCGCCACGCCAGAGTGGACAGCAAATCAAATATCCTCTTTTGGCAATATGTATAAAACCTATCACCGTTTTCCTCCAAAGGAAAGTAACAAGGGTACTATGAAAGGGCGGAAGCGACTCTAAATTGTATTTCCGAGAGTGAAAGAAATAACCGTATTTTCTGTTCGTGAAATGTTCGCCCATTTTTTCTTATAAAGCCCTACATGGTGTTTCATAATCGTTCACCATCGTCTAAATCGAAGATATGTAACTACCGGCTGGAGTTTTAAATCTGTAGAAAAATTAAGGTTTCATAATCTAAAAAAATTATTTGTGTTGATTTGTATCGGAATATTCACTTGGTCTATGGAGTAATAAATTCTAGCAGTTCTAGTAACACAGTAGGTTAAAATGAATACGGACGAATGCAGAATTTAATTCAATCCATCCGTTCATTTTGGAAAGGGTGTCGCTGTCAAAAGCGATTTGCATATTGCATTGTGAAACCTCTGGAAAATAGAACAACCTCTTTGATGAATAATTAGCAAACGTACGCTGTCAATTATTTCTTTGTCTCGGCAGTAGTCCAGTTAGTCTACTATCCTAAATTTTATAAAGGACAAGTAGAATCCATTTTAAAAAACATTTCATGTCAAGGCTGAGTGAATTATGGATGACCTAATCTAACGTTCCCTTCACCTGTTCCGTCGACTGCAATGCGCACCTGTGTGAATTATAAATTGAATTTTCCTTTCACCTCAACTTCACATTAAACCCATTTTTTGGTCATAAAAATGAAACACTGAACTTGGTGGGTTTTCTAACGATGTGACCGTCATTCTTGTCCTACGTCGTAGTTACATTTTCCTATCCAAGTCTGAAGTCTGAGGTAGCTAGGAAACTTGTGACAAATCTTTTAAAATTTTAATGAAACCAAAAGTTAAGTCAACCTAGATAGATTCACAGTGAGTTAAAAATTGAGATTTTGCAGGGAGAACGTTAGAAAGTTTGTACAAATGCGTGTGTGACTGACTGTGACAGTAATTCTCCGAGTTAATAAAGTTTGAAAGCAATTATGTACATATTTAAAATTTCTCTCAGGGTCCTTAGATGCAATGAATACATAAGGACTTGTAAATTTATCATGTTATGGACATTTGAATCCCTTGGAGAAAGTACAATGGTTCGCACATACGTCTGTCCTGTCTCGTCCTGTCTCCTTCAATGCAAATATCCCACCGTCGAATTAATAATAAATGTCAAAATGTACGGGTGTGAGAGTAATTCCCTTGAGGGGGTGTCTGTTTCTTGATGAGATTAAATGTTTCAGGTAGTCTAGTCCACCATTGACAGTAACACTCCTAGAAAGTGCCTCTGAATAATTGCACAATGCCACTGTCTCTGTTAGACTTCCATGGTTCAGGTCTAGAGTTATTCCCTACTGCTGGGGTGACCTTCGTTCGGCGTAACCGGAGGCACGAGAGTTATACTAAAATTGCCCTAATTGTCATGCCATGTACATACTGAGAATTAATTTGAGTTTTTTTTAATTTGACTTCAGAAATACCTGACACCCAGAATATTCACGACTGCAGGGATTTGTCCAACTTTGAAGAAACAACTGCTCGATCTCTCCTTGTCGTTGCTCCAAGTCCACCCAATGAGACGTATGGGAATTTCTCTGTTAAAGTGACAGAACAAGGAAAACAGAAATTTAATTTCTCTGACCCATTCGGTGGACTTTACACAAAACATGTATCAATCTCAGCCGCCAATTTGTATGACTCTGTGTTTTTGTATGCTCGGGCTGTTCATAGTCTTTGGAATGACACGACGGACTTTGAATTATTGCAACAGAGAGCAAGGGATGGAACTGGGATCTTTCAGGCCATCATCAACATGAAATCTTATGACAGTAAGTAAATCCAACCTTGGAATTTAAATTTTCTATCAAATTCTGGAAGTCACACATACTCACATTTCTGTAGACAATAATATTATTCAATTTCATCCAAGGTAAGAAAAAATAGACCATATATAGTAGTCATACATAACGAACGTATCGGATATAGTGGTCTAATAAAATTACAATGGGCATATTCTTATTTCTATACCAAATTATTCCGTTTTCCCATTTTTGATACACATAAGAATTCAGTTGGAATAAACAATCAAACCGAAAATATTTTGTTCAAGTTTTGTTTATCCTGTAACGTAGCCCAATCCTAAGTACGAAGAATGTGAACGAACAATGTGAACTTAATTTGGCCTTATCAAAACTGAATAAAAGATTCAAAGCTGCTTATGTGAAGGAGACAACGAATTCAGTGACTTCCATATTTTACTGTCATGGCTTCAGATCAAAGGAAATTTTCACGGTAGGACAGGGACTAAAAGTACAAGGTTCGTCCATGCAATTCAACCTCGTTGAATAATTAGAAGGCATTGCATTGTGGACTAATTGTACACAGGGAACGCAATAATCCTTTGAAAGTACAAATGGAGGAGTTTGAATCTTCTACGATTACGATACTAGACTTGTAATTTGACAATAATTGTAACTCAAAAGTTTAAGTTAACTCAAATTTACCCCATTCTGTTGAATCATGAATTAACCATAGCCCTTGGATGGAATTAGATTTATACTGAGAGTATGTCAGCACTGAGACTACGACTATTTACTACAATATATGAATACTCAGTGAAACCGTGACACCTCAGGACCTTCCTTGTAGTCGTGCCTTGTGGTGTCTTGTCACATTAGCTTATAATATTGAAGAGAAAGTTGGGAACGTCAAAGGGTAGAATATGATGTTTGAAGTGTGGTTGAGTTTATCATGTCTTGGTTATTTACTTTTACAGGTATTACGGGGGCGAGAATCACAATCGATGGGAATGGAGACTCTGAAGGGAACTACACAGTTATAGCCTACAAACCAAATAATTTTTCTTTGCAAAAAGCTGGGACAGAATTTAGGTGTGGGCATTACATGATTCCTGTCGGGAATTTTCATCCATCGTTACAAGAAGATATCATAGTTCCAGTAAGTGAATATTGTACAATCGACAATTTTAGAACTGAAATGGTTAAAAAAAAGTACAAACGTGTAGAAGGAAGCAATTTTTTAACAAATCAAAACGACAGCTGCCCGGTTTAACAATGCTACCATAAGTTCATACACGAATCGATTAACATTTTTGGTATTCAAATCAATCATACATGACGACTTTTTCATCATGATATGTTTTGATGGATGAGAATGAGTTCAATAAATCTGGCTTTGAACTCAACGCACCACGCCCAGACGACCTGACGTCTCAAGAGAGAATGTAATGCTCGATAAAGCTCTCGGTTATTGTAAAAATTCTAAATCGTCTGCCATATAGAATCCCCGCTTAAGTGAAAGCTGTGAACTTCACGTCGTTAATGTACAAATACCCCGTTCTAACTTATTTTGTGTTATTCATTCAATGTAGAAATTCAAATTATTTAATGTTGGGCAAATTGACTGGGTCGGTGGAAGAGTGCCGTCGGACTCACCAAAGTGTGGATTCAAGAATGAGAATTGTACTTCGGCTGAGAGCGTTCCACTCTCTATGATCACAGCAGCTCTTCTTGGACTTCTCCTTATCGTCGTCATCTCCGTGGCTGCCAGTCTGTATAGAAAATGGAAAATTGAACAAGAGATTGAGGGTCTTTTATGGAAAATCGAGAAAGATGAACTTAAGCTCCAGCAACACTATGGAGAAAATACTCAGTCTCGGGTAAATTATTCTCCTTTCCTTTCTCACACTTTCCTTTTTTTTTCTTGTAAGAGCTTGCATGGTCTTGGGCGGCTGGGTTCTCATGTGTCCTAGTTCTAGAATAGTTCCACTATTATCTAAAACTCGTGAAAGTATGTTCTACATATATGTAGTCATTCACACGTACTATATGGTAGCAAAATACTCAATCGAGTGTGTTCAAGCATACATACATGCATACATACATACATAACATCCATGCATGTATGCATAAAAGGAATGTCGCTTCGTATCCTTCACAATCCTTTCCGGGGGATTACCGAGCTGGAAAATAAGTTCCCGGCTTGGTCTTCCTATCCCAGTAAATTTCAATGTGGAGCACATGCCCTTTTCGAAAACTTTCAAATACTACAACGAGTCAAATTTAATTCTCGTCTCAGGGGCTGTCAGAAAACTTATTAACTGTAGGGTGAGTATTACTCAGAATGTAATCCTTCCTTGCTTGGTAGTGCCTTAGAGCCCAAGTTCAATGTTGGTCGGCTTGGGTCAACCCAAAGGGTTTGCCAAGTACCTGCACGTTCATTTGCGGGTTCCAACACTTTCCCTTGGTTAAATGCTAAGATCAAATGCAAGATGCTAATTGACTAGTCTCAATTATCGGGAATATTTTTATAGTAAATTACGCGTAATGAAGGTTCCCAGTTAGAACCGCATCTAGCATCCTTTTGCTACGAGTGAAAGCCAAGTGAAAGTCCGACTGTGAAAGTCTTTTTTTGATCTCCCCACACTGTTGTAGTTTTAAGACATGCTTTCCACAAATATCTCTAGTAAATGTCTCAAACAAAGTGGCTAGACAGTTGTTTGTAAAAATTCGGCCTTCTGTCTTAAATATAGTTTGCAACAACGTTTTAAACCACGCTGTCCCTTTAATTAGTTACAAAACTCTAAGAATTTGATAATTAATATGTCTACTGTTCTTTACAGATGAGTTTGGTCAGCGTTGGCTCCTACGGCCAAGTGTACTGCACGACTGCCCATTACAAGGGGGCAGTGGTTCGAGTGAAGGAGTTGAAGTTACAAAAAAAGTATGTAATTTCCAGACAAACGATGAAGGAAATGCGTTGCATGAGAGAAATGTGTCACCCAAACATCAATTCCTTTCATGGAGCTATCATCCAACTCACGTCCATTTCACTCGTCTATGATTATTGCGGAAAAGGATCTCTTTCTGTGAGTACTTTTGTTTATTCTCTGTCGTTTAAAGTAATTGGATGTTTAGATCTAAATCTTCCTAGTTTACGATACGACTGCAATTTAGATTCCATTCGAAATTGAGTTATTAACACAATGGTCCTTACAAGCATATTGTAGAGGGGTTTCAACAGTATGAAAACTCCTAACGGAAAAATCTGATTTAGAAGATTTGCCACGGACCCTCTTTTGATTTAATTCTTATGTTAATATTTATTTTAATTATTTTCCTTAGGGTAAAATACTTGTTTGCTAGAAAGAAAAACTCCACTACATACACTAGCTGGTTCAAATCCAAAAGCAATTCGCGTCAAGAGTTCCTTGTGGGAATTACAGTATACGGATATCATAAAAAGGAATATTTGAGTTATGCTGAACATATCGCGTAAGGGTTTGAAGAAGTGCGATGATTTAGATGTTACTACTACATTTTTTTATAAAAAAAATAGGGTCAATATCTTCCTAACAAATCTGCTCACGATCTCGATCAAGGAGCAAGACACGTCACGACACGACACGATCTCGGATTCAATTCGAATGTTATGTGTCGTCGTAGTAGACGCATTTCGAGGAAATAGAACATAAGGGAGGATGAGAATAATAAATAAATCCAATTTTATTTCCTTGATTGCAGGACGTGGTAGAAAATGAAGATATAAGGCTGGACCAATCCTTCCTCTCATCTCTAATCCATGATCTAATTAAGGTACGTGCCGAATGTCACATTGCGTCGCTCTTTAGAACGAAGTCCAATCCGTGGCCATCGGCCCTTGTCGTGACATAATTTACTGCGTCGAAATTTTCCCCGAGTTTTTAAAAGCCGTATATGGAAGTCAATAGACTGAAGATTCAATAACTTTCAGTAATTATTGTAAAATTGTTCAATTTGTACAGGGAATGATATTTCTTCATGACTCAGATTTGGAGTATCATGGGAATTTGAAGAGTTCCAACTGTGTGATAACTTCTCGTTGGGTCCTTCAATTGACTGATTTTGGGTTGTCAGAACTTAGAACTGTAGCAAATCTTGGAGAATTTGACCCGGCAATTGAGCATCCTTATTACCAAAACCAACTATGGAAAGCTCCAGAACATCTTCAAGAGAAAGGCGTTTTCTCAGCCTCACAGAAAGGAGACGTTTATGCTTTTGGCATCATCCTCTTTGAGATCTATGGGCGGAAAGGTCCCTATGGACTCTGTGATTTTGATCCGCAAAGTAAGTTTATATTTTCGTAATGCTAATAGGTTAGGGTATAAGTAACCCGATTTAAGTAGCTCAACGGCACGGTCAGGCCTTGTCGTTTCGCTACGATAAAATATATTATCATGCTCAACCATGTCTTACGGAGATTCTCAATGATTGTGTACACTGAATTTCAAGGAACAAACTCATCTGTACAAAATTAATTTTTATACAAATATTCATTGTGAATGCAACCTATGGCGTGTCCACTTGAATTGATCCTATCAGAAGTAATCGCAGGAAATGCAGGGCAAACGGCTCCCTTGTCAAAATTTCATAACTATCATCAATTTGTTTTTTCTTTTCTTGTTTTCTTTCAGCGATTGTGGAGCGTGTCCGGGATGGGACAATTCCACCATTCCGCCCAGCCCAGAGTTATTTGGATGAATGTCCGAGTCAATGTCCAGACTACGTGATGGCTCTAATGTCCGAGTGTTGGGACGAGCTTGCGGAAAATCGCCCTACTTTCCGTACCATCCGGGAAAGACTTAAACCACTGAAGAACGGGATGTAAGTTTCCATTAAATGGAGTACCATGTTATTTTATACACCACGAATCCCAATCCGGCAATCCACTTCCCTCACGCTTCCGTAAATATTAGAGATGGTCTGGAAAAGCCGGTAATGCAGTATATCACATCACGCACGCTACAAGAATTTTCCCACTGTCTAGTCTCTGTCTGTGTTTTTCTCTAACAACGAAGACTACTCTCGTGTAAAATTAGAAACCAGTCTAGAGTCTCCAGAATTAAATTGAAGCGTACTTGGTCACTAAATACGAAGATTCTGTTGACAACTACTTTCGAAATTCTTATTACTAAATTATTTGGAGACTCTACAATGGATATACCTGGAAAAGCATAAACGGTTGTTTCACAAAATCCCAACGGACAGCAACAACTAAAATTCTATCTGTTGGAAAATTAGTCACTACTCGGACCTGAGACAATTAATGTAATCTCACGGGTTTACTTTTTATTCCGACCTTGTTCTTACGGGAAAAGTGGTTTATACTTCCTTTGAGTTTGACACGCAAGCGGTATTCCTTGTGAGGTCTGTATGAACAAGGTCCATTATTAACATCATGGATAATAAAAGCAACCGTAAAACTTTCAATAAAAGTTGGGTTCAATTATAAACCGACTCACGACGGTCACGACCTATGGATTTTCAGATGTCAGTATTATTAGAGTAATTCGTAGACCCATACGACCTAGGCAGTAAACGGAGATCAGTTTTATGTCATTACGTGATCTTGCTAAATTGTGCAGACAAATGTTTCTTATCTTAATAAAATAGGCTTAGACTATTATTGCATTTTTATACCGTGTATTAAAGTCATCTAAGCCTAATAATTCTGAACCACTATGGACGAGGCTAATAATTGAATCATTACACTATCAGATACCGCATGTTCTGCGCGTGTATTTTTTACCGTTTTGAAAGAGATTTTAAGGACCTTCAAGTAAAGTTTATGCTTGAACGGGTAGCAGCAGTTATAGGATTCACCCAAAATGAAGTGAGATGCAGTGATCCGTTGACTTTTCAAAAACAAAATTCAGAATATATTAAAAGTATTAGTTAATATTGAACATTTGATCAGTCAAGGCAAATCTTGTTTTTGTGCAACGATTAACTTTTAGGTAGATAGACTTCCATTTTGAGAAAAATTATATTTTGTGGTCGCTGGAATTTGAGATGATGTTTTAACATCATCTCAAATCGCCGAAACATACACCAACTCTGTCTATATTATTATGATTACGCCAAACACCGTGTAAATGTTAAAACCTGATAACCTTTCAGGGCTCCAAACATAATGGACCAAATGGTGGGGATGTTAGAGAAATACGCCAATAACTTGGAGGAATTGGTGGGAGAAAGGACTGGAATGTTAATTCAAGAAAAGAAAAAGACTGAAGACCTTCTCCACAGGATGCTCCCAATGTAAGAACTTGTTTTCTCTTGAACAATTATCAACTTTATGATTTTTTGTATGTACTATTTATTACGCAAACGTGAATTATTACTAGACGAGATTATCGTATAAGAATTAGCTAGACTGAAACCGTGATTAGTTGGAATCAATAAGGAATCATTATATACAAAGATAGTTGACTTAATCAATTTTGACACTTCGTAGGCCTGTGGCAGAAAGGTTGACAATGGGTGACGGAATTGAGCCTGAATCCTTTGAGATGGTCACCATTTATTTCTCCGACATTGTTGGATTTACAGCCTTATCAGCAGAGAGCACTCCATTGCAGGTAACATTGCAATTAAAGTTTACAACTCGGATTGCAGTCATGCATGTTTGAAAAAGGAACACATAGAAGGTGAATATCTCAAGGGAAAGTGTGACAGAAAAAAATAATGACATTACTTCTCTCTGGACCCTTGGGAATAAAAAACAAACTTTTCCTACAAAATCCAGTCCCATATTTATTCAATTCTACGACAATGTCACAAGGGAATGACACCTAGAAACCTAAAAATGCAGATCAGTCGTCAGCGCTGACGACCCGTCTCGAGGAGTCTGACAAGGGACAGAGTGCAGATGTAAAATTCGGGGGTAATATGAAGATCTAGTGTTTATTCTTGGGTTTTCACTTGCACTACGCGTTAGAAAAAATGTGGCCAAGATCTCTGAACTTCAAGATTTTGGACAGATTCGTATTTTTGAATTGCATTCGAGTAGTAACCCTTGTGAGTCCTCAAGTACAACGTACTATTCTGACTCACTCCAAGACTTTTAGACTTTTTGAAGAAGTTGAATTCGAGGCCGTAGGTACGTACCTGGGTATGGTTACGGTTGATTCTCTTGAAATTTGATATGGTCGTAGGTCGTCAGAGTTTCTGGAGAGTTAGGAGAGTCCTTGAGGAACTCTCAAACTTGTTTTAGTATATTTGCCTTTCTTTTTAGTGCCATTGGCTGTGGAAGAAAATGTGGATGTAGAATGAGTTTCTGAGGAAATTGACACTGATTAAAATTAATCCGGATGCTTTGGTCCCACCTCGCCTGTTGCTCTCTTTCTTTGTTATTTCAATGACATGTCTCTTACAGAACTTTATTACCTCCCAAGTGTAAATCTCATTGATCCCAAGGACAACAGGCTCGTCTCATGCCCGTCTACACGTGCCAACCTAATAAAATTGCTTTCACTTTTGTTTTCCTTTTTGTTTGGCGTTTCTATTTCTTGATGGAGAGCAATGCGGAATAGAAGACATTATTTGTTAGATTTTAACCGATTTTCGGACAGAATTTATTTCTCCTTGATTGTGCACTGCACACCCTAAGTAATTAACTAGTCAGCAAATACTTAGCTTTTATATATGAAGTTGGATAGACGGCTGGTGTTAATTGATTACTTATAAATCATTACTTATAAAAACTATGGACACTAATTATAATTTTTATTCACTTAGATCGTAAATTTTCTCAACGATTTGTACACAAAATTTGATGGGATTATTCTCGGATACGATGTCTACAAAGTAAGCCTAACAGAACATAAAGTTTGTACCTTTTGAGCAAGCTCAAATTTTTAGTACAAAATATTAAAGTATATGTTTTTTTAATTAAAAGGTGGAAACAATCGGAGATGCTTACATGGTGGTAAGTTTTTTTATTCGAGTTACTAAGTGTTATAGATGACAAGCAAAATATAATAAGTATAATTTTATTCACTGACGTAATTTTGTATTCGCTAGGATACTTGACTTTAATTGACTCATTAGACACAATTGATTTTATATCCAGATAGTTTTCCTCAACGACTTGATCTTGGAGTGGATGATAATGGAACAAAAATAAAACTCATTACCATCCTCGTTTTCCCTTGGAGTGAACATTTTGTAATTTTGCCCGCAGTCTGTGTGAACTGTGTGAGACTTTTGTTAGACTCATCCAAAATCCCCTTCAAACATAAAACCACTAAGATCATCCAGGCGTGTAGTTTAATAGGCCCATATTCCATGTTTTCCTTCCCGTATAAAAGTTACATTATTTTTAGGACTAAAGGTCTTCTTGAATATGAGACGTGGTGTGGGACTTTGGTTCCTAATTCCACTCATTCTTCCAGACAGGCATTCCCATCCTCATTCCAATGTGGCTCTCCAGCCTGGAAGTAACGAGGAATGCATTCGAGGCGCAACTACTGTATCCTATTCGAGTTCAAAGATCTCAAACACTGTGTAACAGTTGACCAAGCATGACGTTTTACTCCGACTATTAAAACAACTGCATTATTTTAAACTTTCTCTGTGCCCGTAAAAAAGTGTTATGGAAAATAACGTACTTTCTCTACTTTCTCCACTAAGGAAATAGAGATACAAACCAAACTCTAAAGCCGAAAACGACTTTTAGGAACATCTCGAGAACTATCCTTGCCGCGCGACCGTGCATGCATTGAACATTATTCTATAGCGAACGTAATGTGCGGCTTAGAATGAGCTTTTCTCTTGTCTTTTCGGTTCCTAAATATCAGCATAAATTATCCTTAAAGTTCAATCCGACCTCGACCCTGCTTGTGTTAACTTTGACCTGATGGCGCAGCCTTGACTCCAAACCCATTTGGGTGATATGTTCTGGAAACTATGTTCGAAAATGGAGTGAATGTTAAAAGCTATTTTAGGCGTTTAACTTCCGGCATAATGTCCTTCAATGCTCGTTACTGCTTGACTGTGAACAAACTATCGAACTTACTCAAACTTTGTATGAACATTTTGTCAGATTGTAAGAATTTTTCAATGTCATTCAATGTGAACATGAACTTTTACTTATATTCGTGACCTTGCTGTTCCAGTGCAATCGCAAAATCTACTTTTGTACTTCCACCAGATTGTAACGACTTTGTAAGCTGACTCCTGACAACTAGACTAATTTGTACTCATAGTTTAGCTATGTGAATTCTCAATGAGTTTTTTTTCTGCGCTCTCTCCAGCTATTTCTGAAGCTGTCCAGAAGAAATTAGGAATAGGAATCACGGAATGACATGAGAAAGATATTATTTTTATTTCTTAGGTATCCGGACTGCCGATTTTGAATGGAGATAAGCACGCAGGTGAAATCTGTTCCATGGCTCTTGAACTTTTGACGGCAGTACAGTCGTACCAAATTCTTCATCGTCCAAATGACACTCTGCAATTGAGGATTGGAATTCACTCCGGACCAGTGTGTGCTGGAGTTGTTGGACTCACAATGCCTAGATATTGCCTCTTCGGAGATACAGTAATTTAAAAAAAATAAGAAACTAATCAATAGTAGGATCGTATCTGCCAAAATTCCCTGATGCATTTATGACTCCATGATTATCTCAGATTTCTCAATTTAACGATGTCCTTAAACCGAGATTGAATTGAATTTAAATTAAAATTCTACGCGATGAATGATGACGGAGGCGAGTTTTATCTATTCTCGAATTTACAGCAACCTAATTTTTTATTTTTGAATTAAATTGTGAACGAAAGAAAAGAGTCTATGGTCTGCGGTCTATGTTTATCTATTCTAAGGTTTACGATCACCTTAAATATCTTACAACGTCTAATTAAATTACCAGGTCAATACAGCATCTCGGATGGAGTCAAATGGAGAAGCTCTAAAAATTCATATCAGTCACGAATGTAAAGAAATACTCGATAGAATTGGTGGTTACAACGTAAAAGAACGGTAAATTTTAATGACTTTTTCTACTCTTTAAGCTTTCTCCAATTTAACTTTCACTCAACTTTCTCTTCCTTTCACTTCCAGAGGAAATGTTCATTTGAAGGGGAAAGGACTCGTAAATACATACTGGCTCATCGGAGCCACAGAAAGTAAGAAAAATTAAGCAAAATTCATTGATATCTAATACTTTATATTGTATATACATATACAATATAAATGAAACTAACTAAAACACAAAGAACAAACCAACTGCCGAGATATTAGCTAAGGATAACTATAAAATTAGAACGAAATTTTCGGTAACTCAACTATGAACATTTCTATGATTCCAGGTGCCATTAAACCAAGTCGAGCGGATCTGCCTGATCTCAAACCACTTTTCTGCAGACCGGCCGGAGGTAAAGTCAAAACTACCAATCCTCCATAATCATAGCTTACAAGGTGGCCATTTCATTGCCAAAATATTAGGAATACAAATACAGGGTGATTCATAATATTTTACAACCCGTGCAGTCCAACCCGGTTTTCCGAAAATGTATATCTCAGATTTTGGGCGTATGTATGATTTGGCCACCTTAATAGCTAATGTACCAAAAATACTTTCCCTTGACTTTCACCTTCACCCTGTTACGTGCCGGTACGATGGTCCCACACTCCCACATCCCAAACGTGCCATAATTATTTTGTTTTACCTTAAGATTAAGCAAAATTACATAACAGTAGGCTTGTTTAGAATAAAAGTAATAGCTAACATCGTTGTACAGATATTATGTAGGCTTTCTCGTTAGTACAAAAGCTCTTTTCCTTTCGCATGCTTCTTATGCTATTTATTTTTGAAATTGGTTTGGTTTGGTTTGTTTTGGGCTATTTACATTTTAATAAATGCCAAAATATTATTGCACTTTTATTTTGCGTTTTATTCTTAATTATCTTGCCTTGCTAAATTGACCAGCGCAGACTATTTTTGGACAACTCTTGATCGGAATCGGCCGAATTTTTTTTTCTAAAAATGTGTCTCTAATGCGAAAATTTACAGGACTAGGAGGATTTCAAGACCAGACGAGCTTCCGTCGTCGAGCGTCACCAAAAGTAGCTGGAAGTGTAAATGTTTCACGTCAAGGGTCATTCTGTGCTGGACACGGAGGAGGTGGAAATTCACTTTTGGGGGGTTCTAAAGGATCAGCTCAGTACTTAAGACGTCCAAGTTTTGACCCAGCCCTTCTCTCCATCTCCCTTAAAAATGCTCAGCTCAATTCTGCACTACAATCTCCAAATAGCTTGAGTAATACAAATGTCAATCAAAATGGATGTGGTGAAAGTCCAAATCGGACACGACGGAGTTCTTCCGGGAATTCAGGGACCCAAATCAACCAAGACGATTATTTCTTAGGGCGTCAACGAAGTGGAAGTGTGGCAGGGTATGGAGGGTCTACCCAATCTTTCCGTTCCTCAGCCCCACCACCATACACAATGGTGAAAACAGAGTGTGCTGTGACGATAGAACCTCCAAGTGATTCTAGTTCACCACAAAGCCCAGGAAACTCTCCAGTCAAAACAGTAGCAAAACCTTTCCCCAAACCAGAATCTGATGTGAAATGTGTCACAGGTTCACAATCCTTACCAGATTCTCCAGCCACAACCAAAAAACCCACCCCTCCTGTCAAAACTGACATTCCTAGTCGGAAGAAAGTAATATTTTCTCCACGCTCTAAAAAGATTTCCATAGGCTCAGTTCGTGAATCTAAATCCTTAGATTTATTTCCAAAAATTGAGAACTCAACCCCTGCACCGATCCTTAAATGTAGAAAATTGTCTAAATCTCTTGACATTCAAGATGACATGGACAAATTCTTACAAGAAATTGACTCTATGTCCGACAACGATCGAAATCATCAGAGTGGGGTTAAATCTTTACCCAAGAGAAGTGCTAGCTTTGAAGGGAATCAACAACCAGATTTATTTAATCATTACGATGATTCATCAGCTGATGAAAAAGAGTCCTCTAAACTACTTAATAAAAAAACATGGGATCCCACACCAGAAATTATTCCCCCAATGCACCTTCATCACCCACACGAATATCTTCAACATGATGATTTGACTGACATTGAGTCATCAAATGAAGAGAATGAAGATGAAATTATAGATGTAGAGAGTGGAGATTTTAATGAGCGTGGAACAAGTGATATGGGGAAATCTTTATTGAATAATTCTAAAGGAAAATCAAAGAATACAACAATCAAAGGTGGAGGAGGAACAAAAGAAAATAAAAATAAAGTATCAAATCAAGCGGGACCAGACAAGAAGTCTAACTCTTCAGTTAGAAAATGGTTTCAAAGTATTCTGAATGGTAATGGGGGTGGGGGCGGGGGTACGGCGACGACGACTCCTAGCCAAAGTAGTAGTGGTGGTGGTGGGAGTGGTACGAATAATACAAATTCTAATTCACATTTAAAAAATTCATCTACTGGTCCTAGTAGTACAGGAACAGGGACTGCAGGGACGACGGATGATGATGATGATCCATCTAAAGTGAAATTATTAGGTGAGAACAGCAGGAAAGAGATTAAACAAAAACCATTGGGTCGACTCGAAAGTGAAAGTGTTGTTTGAAAGAAATTATATTAGAAATTTAAAAAATTATTTATCACAACAGCACGACTCGAGTGAGTCCAAGGTCATTACGATTAGATTTAAGTTAAACAATATTAAAATGTCAATTAAGTCATTCCCAGTGACCTTTCGTCGTCTCGTCTGTGCGTGTCGTCGGTGAAATTTAGAAGAGAAGAAATTAAGTGAAAATTAATTATTGTTCTCAAAGCCTTCTATTCTAAATTCACCACAATGTAATGTGGAAAAAAAATTCCACTTGGCCCTGACGGGAAAAACAAAACTAGTCTCTCGACTCGAATGTAACTCTTTCAACGTACCTTAATTATTGTTATTGATTATTATAAAATGTAATTTTTGTGTAGTAGTTTGTTTTTAAATGTGTGGACTTCGTTGAGTATTTTCAAATATCTATAGAAAAATCTGAATATAATATTAATATTTTAATCTTTCATACCCTTTGATGTCAGTTTTTATTTATTATCCCATTATTTTTGACACGTTTTTCATTGTTATTTCTATTCTATTAAATAATACAAACCATAGTATAATAAATTAAACCGTGTATTATCGTATTATCGTAAGTAAATTAAAAATGTCTCTATTGTAATGTGTATGTGTAAATGTTTAGGTAGTTAAACGTTAAATGCGCACCAAAAAACTGTACTGTAATATTATATTAAATATTAACCCTAAAGTTTAAATCACGCTGAATAAGCGGAAACAATACATGTCATCTCGTGTCCATGTTAATTTAAATTCTTAAAAACCTTGTTGTACCTGACGAGTCTCTCCGGAAATCAGCCATATTTTCTTTGCGGGAGTACTTCTGAATAAAAAAAATATGTGGTATTTACTGTAATATTCCTGAATTTTTATTGAGATTTAATTGTATGCACTAATTAGTACATGAATTTTCAGTTCGTCAACACATTCTCTAATATTATTAGCATTTCTGACAAAGAATCATTTTTCAGAGTGAATCCAGCTAAAGAGATGTGACCCCTGACCTCTGGGCTGGAGTTGTTTCTTATTCGACCTTTATAAAAGTTGGACGATTCCAAAAAAATTGAATTCGAATTTGAAAGCTTTTAATGGGACATCATACGTACAATTTGAAAACACACTTGGATTACTAACAACATTGATTTGAAATTCGTGTGTAAATTGTGTGATTTTTTACAAACCCGCTAAAGTACACAAGCTTTAATTTGCAGCTCGTTCGTTTGTACGAAATTAATTAAAATTTTGAGTAACATACAAAGTTTAAGCTTATTTATAATTATAATAGAATTTATAATTATATTACGTTTTGAAGTCATCTGTCGGATTCAGGTTCACTCACACTCTCTCATTCTCGAGGACCTCGGTTGCTATTTCCCGGAATCTCATTCTGATTTTCTTTAAGCGGGTTCTGAAATAAAAAAGTAAGTTGAGATAAACGGATTGATTTCAAGAAATGCTTTTTAGACCGAATACTTTCCATAACCAAACTGACCTTGACTTGAATTTGAGCTCTAACAATAGCAGCTCGGAGCATCATCAATTTAGTTCGACGCTCATATTCTTCACCCATTCGAAGTGACCTTTCAAATGTAACACTCCGTTGATCAATATTCTTTGCGTATAGAATTTTATTGTGTGAGTCAATCCGTGCTTGAATTTGACCTTCCAGAATTAGTTGCATGAGTTCATTTTCAAGAGCGGGGACTGAAGTATTGAAACTCTCAGCCATTCGATTCAAATCTGCTGAAGCATATGGACTAAAATACTGGATAAGTCCTCGATTTCGAATTTGATTATACAGTTTCCGAATGTGAGGCGCCAGATAAATATCAAGAAACAAATTGTCCTAAACATCAAACATATAATTGATTAGTTTAGTTTACAAACTTTTAATTGTCACATAATTTCTATCAACTAACCCGCATCTCATCCAGCAAACGAAGACAGGTAGCGTATTTGGACTCATGGAATTTGAATATTATATCCCGGATGCAAGGCTCCAACTCTAGGAAGAGTTTAAAGGAACTGAAAGTAAAGAAAGGAAAATGTAAAAGCCATGAATCTTTTTCACATGTAAAACCCAAATTTCCTGTCTCTCTTTGCCATGATTCACAAAGATTTCACAAGGAAATCTCAGTATTTGGAGGATTGGAATTGACTTGTGAAATCTGTGTATCATCTGTGATCAATTTTCACCTGCTAGATATAACATTCTTCTGCAATTCTTCTCGATCAAATGTAGCCAATGCACAAAGTCCACCATAAACAGCAATGTTGTTCTGAGAGATCATATCTGAGAAATCACAATGGTCAAAGTTGGCTTGAAGAAAATACTTTGCAGCCGCCTTGTATTTCTTTCCAGCAAGTTCTGCCAGACCAGCTGAACAGCGCAGTCTTGTTGAAATCGTGACACTATTGTCTTTCCCAGTCGCTGGCTGAAAAAAAGAGAGAAAAAACCCACATGAAATACAAACAAAACTTCCCAGACTCTCCAACTTCGAAAATATCGCAAAAACTCATTCCAACTTAAATTTTAAGTACTAACCTTTGTACCGTCCAATCCTTCGGGAGTATTTTCCGCTTTTGCAACAAAATTAAGGACATGAGCCCAATTTTGAAGATAAATGGAAACCTTGATGACATTGAGACACATATTAACAACGTGTTTGGCGGATGTACAATAGTCTCTTGCTCTTGAAAAACATTTGAGAGCATTAGCTAAATCTCCTGATTCTAAGTAATGTTCCGCCAAATCATCATGACCACGTCGAATGCTCTCCTTTATAGAATTGGATTTGTAGTTCTTCAGATCAGCATCCAATTTCTCCAATTTGAGTGCAGACTTCTTTGATTTTTGTTCAATCCATTGTACATCCATTTGAGGTAACTCAGCTGGTGCAGCTCCACTTCCACCAGTAACATCAGGCAATGGACATGTTCTAATAATATATTTTCAAAAATTCTTTACAGAGTAGAGACAAAAATATAGAAATATTTGAAAATGTCTTGATACTTACAAAACGGCATCCCTCAATTTCTTATGAAGCTGTTGATACATGGATACGTTAAAAGTTGACTGAACATGATTTATTGCCATTTTCAATGATTCAACTCGGAGAGGAGGGCAATGATCCGCAATGTGAAGGAGTCGCAACAAACGAGCCATTCCAGTGTAGTTATTGATGTATGCATCAAGATCCTTTGCAAAAAAATACAAAAAAGAAACTATTATTAATTCACATTCGCCGACTTCAAAAGTTATTGTCAGGCGATCAGGCGTACGAGTATTTGCTGCATTCGAAACCTTTGTACAATCAAAGACAAAAGACTCAGAGTGTTATTTGTTAAAAGAAGAGTGTTTGTCATAGGTTAAAAATAAAATACAAAAATAATTCTTCGCTGTTTTCTTAATTATGAAGTTATCATAAATTGACTATTGACAAAATGTGTCACGTCCGTCCGCGCAACCGGTCGGATTGACACAGATATTTTATTATACTCTCTTCATTTTTCAGTACTCACCAAATTGGAGTTAGTGACAATGAATGCCTCCTCTTCCGCTGCATTGTCATTTTCCTCCGGTGGTAAATCAATTTGCATGGGCTCCACTGCATTATAATCAGATCCAGGCATCATGTGTCCGATTTTCTTTTAGTCTTGGTAATCCTAACTTAACTCCGGATTCACGGAATAACTGATGACCTCAATGACCTGGGTGTCACTGCTCACTAGCTCACTAGCTCACTGTCAAACACTGAAATTCTAAATGACACAAATGCAAAATAATGACAAAGTTCGTGAGTTGTTTTATTTGTGGTCTGAATTGAAATAGCCCCACGAATTGTCACATGTGTTTGGAGAGGGATAGCGAGGAGGCAGTCGAGTCGTCAGAGTCCACGTGAGGTCGACCACAAATAGACGCGCGTCATTTTCTCTCTTCAAAAATTTTAAATCGTCACAAATGATGCATGGTCTCACAAGGGAAGCTCCACTCTACCGAAACCTCAAATAGGTACTTTCTTATTTTTATTTTTTTATATTACACTGGAACCTCTATATATCAAACTCCTCTATATCGTACACCTCTCTGTACCGACCAGAATGTCAGGAACGCAAGAACTCCCTTTGCATACACTTCTTTGTTATT
>JAQGCB010000208.1:0-27697 GCA_034698835.1 Protaphorura tricampata
GTCAAGGAACTCACAAAATTTGTGACGATGACCTGAGGTGACTCTGACTCGTCAAAACCCTCAAACGATGAGGACGACGACAAAACTCATTCACAAGCAAAACCCATGTGCGATTAGTCTCTCGTCCGTATTTTCTTGTCTGCTCACCAAATGTTGTTAACAAACATGGAAATGGAAATGGAAATGACTCGGGACAGGGAGTCCGTACTGTACTTGTACTGTTTAGTGTTTATTTATGAAATCATTACATGTTTTACGGTTATTCTCTACACAGCATAGGAAGTATTCACAATTTTACACTCTACAGATCTGAAAACAGCAACATATGTTGTAGTAGTGAATTTATGAGCGCGTCTGCCGTTTGCCCACAAATCCGTACCGTACTGCAAAATATTATCCAGAACCGATTTGAGATTGGAATTAACTTATGTATTCAAAATATTCAATGGTTT
Source organism: Protaphorura tricampata (assembly GCA_034698835.1). Lineage (NCBI taxonomy): Eukaryota > Metazoa > Arthropoda > Collembola > Poduromorpha > Onychiuridae > Protaphorura > Protaphorura tricampata. The sequence goes on from JAQGCB010000208.1 coordinate 453, forward strand.
TAATTTGAATGGAATAAACATGTCCATGTCCATGTCCATGGTTGGTGCATTATGTACTTCCGGAAGTCTTGAGATACTGGTGGTTTCCTATCATGACCTTACAGCCCAGCGTTTGGTGGTTTTGTCAATGCCAAATTTATAATTCACTAATCATTAGGGGTTCTGGCCTACGCCTACGTATTCAAAGAAAAATCCTTGAAATAATTAATTTCGTATACTGATGAAAATTCATACATAGGCCCGGGAGTGGGTGTTCGTAAATTACCCGGTTCTTCTACGGATTACCCGTGATAATGTTACTCCTTTTTATTTTTTGCACTGTAAAATTCTTGCAGTCACTATGTTTTACAAATACAATAGTACAAATGAGATGCAAGCCTTTTTGTAGTCTGTAACACACATGCCACCATGGAAATCAAACTTAAACACGGAAATAGAGAAAAAAAGAAGGGATTTAGATTAAAAATTTAGGGCAGAGTTAGTGAGCTCGTGCCGCATGCCGTTCCGTATGTCATAATTAGCCTTCTAACTAACATTGTAAATTGTGAGTCTGTCTACGCTGCGTGCTTCCCCTCGTCCCTGAGAAAAAACATCTGATTAGTATTTTCATTTACTGTACTACTATGTACGTACAAGTAAGTACAGTACAGTCATACAAAGTCATACAAAGTCAGAGTTTACTACTACAACACGTCATTATGGGACGACACGAGACAAGGTCAGTTCTCTCAAGGTTTTCGGTGGAAAATGAAAATGAGACACCAGGAAGAAAAGCGGTGACACTGAAGTAGCAGTAGAGTAGAGTGAGCGCAATCCAATGCAATGCAATGCCTACCGCACGTGCGGAATTTTTGACCCTGAAAATCTAAACACGTTAATATTTATTTGGAAATCCTCACCTTGAATTTGATTTGACCGTGAGAGTGTCGTCTGAACTGAAATCATTTCTGTAACTGTTCTGTGAGTGACAGAAACGGACTAAATTTTCCTATGTTGTACAATACTATGTATGTAGTCTTCATTTAATTACGAGTAGTACGAATGAAATCCATGTCTCCAATTATAATCGTACAGCACAGCACAGGTAGGCGGCTGAATTAAATTGGTTACATTTTTAACAATGCACAAGCACGTGTTCCTAAATACATACATACGTACGTACGTACAACCGGCATATGTATTCACTGCATAGAAATACAACAATGCTCTACAAACCTAAACCCAATTGCATAAAAAAGTATCACACGGAGAAAGCACGAATTCATTTCATTGCTGTGATTACTTGTATTGAGAAGGACAACAATGGACTCCTGTTCTACTCTTACTTTATGATGAACGAAACGACTGTGCCTATGCCTGCCTGGCCTGTGTATGAATGACGACTACTTTTATAACTGTTCTGATGCGGTTCGTGGGGCCCACGCACACCCTGTCAAGTATTTAGCACTCGTTGATGAGTCTGATGACACGGATTGGAGTAAAAATGGCATAAATATCAAGTGAAATGAGAAAGAAGGTCAAAACTTAACTAATACAAGTACAAGTACAACGTTTGTGGTGTAGTTGTGTGTGTGCGGCACGGCACGGCAGGCATCTCTTGTACTCCCGATTGTTGTTAAAAAAAGGTACAACAATACATGTAGCAAAAGTAAAATTATGTGAACCGAGAAGTTTAATTTTAAAAAGGAAGAAAAATCTTTGCCCTCACTGAACATCTAAGTATTGAGTTCAAAATTTAAAAAGCATATAGAATTTGCCAAAAAAAATCTTTGGCTCCACAACAACAATGCAAGAACACAACAATTTGGTGTTTCTCGTTTAGTAGAAAAACCTCATGAAGTTTACTTTCGATTTAACTTAAAACTTGCTTCGTATACGAAGGAACATGTATTTAGACACACCTTCCAAGCATATACGTACTTGATAAGTATAGTCAGTCAGTAATAAAAACATGGATAGGTAAGCGTGAGAAATTTTTAACTTTCCCTTTTGCTGCCTTTTTCTTCTGCACGAATATTTTGCCATTGCCATTGCAAAGTAGATGAAGAACAATTTTTGCGGCCTAAATAAAATTCAAATTGAGAGAGATAGAAAAAAAAGAAGCTCAGTTAGGTTTAGGTTTAGTACATGGAGATGCAGATGCGATGGCATGGATTTTTGCACTTCATTCATTTACGTATGTATGCATTTGATCACAGTCTCGTGATTTTCAAGATCCTCTGCCCTGGTCTCATTTCACGTGCATTCAATGCATTTTATTACTACCCATCAACATAATGTAATGTAAGCACATGAAATTTTGTGTTCTACTAAAAATCCATTGCAGAATTGCAGTGTGTAGTATTTACACTGTATTTTGTCTTTCTATTGATTCAAAAGGGTCTCAAATGACTGTAGTCATTTATTTCATGAACTTGATTACATTTAACTGACCCACATGTCTGCCTGCCTGCCTGCCTCTGTCATGTTTATCTTCTAAAATTGGCCCTACAAAATCAAAAGATCTATTCAGGTGTCTGTGGTCTGTGCGTGTAAAGTATGTAAAGTTTAATGCATACAATAATCACTATTTATAAACCGGATTCCACTTTCTCTAACTTGTACATACGTATTAATTAATTGACACAGTGATTAAGTACACTACTTAAACTCAAATTAAACATTTCGTAACAATGCATGTGCGGACAAATTGGGTACAAGTGAATAATTGCATTGAACTTCAGACTTTTTTATGTAGAACTTGTAAAGTAATCTCCATAGTTTTCAGTATGCAAATTCCGATAAGTTTTTAAACATTTTTGATTTTCTTTAAAAATTGACAACTAGTTTTTAGTTTGACAACTAGTTCTAGTTTTTTGTCCGTCACCATTGTGTGTCGCATTCGGAAATTAACTATTCCATTGGAAACAAGGAATACCTTGAATGTGTGGAACAAATTAGTTACAAAAATATTAGTACATTTTTTTAACTCTTCATAATAGTGACTGTGAATACCGTCACGTGACAGCCAAACTAGTATAGCATTTTCGCAAACACACCAACACCATAAGTTCTTCATAATTTGTAAAGTAGGTTTTCTAGACTAGAAAGTTCCAAGTCCATTTCTAAGTCTTCTGGCGTCTATGATTGCAAAAATGGGACAAGATAACATTACACTACTACAAATGAAACCACCTCATTCACGCTATGTGCTAGAAGCTAGAGCACGCGATGCCAAATTATTGTGTAGTCAGTCAAAGCTCCGATTTTGTGTTTGCAAAAAAATAGTTGGCTACTCAGAGTATATGGCAGCCATGGAATCCAGGCCGTTCATTCACCCTTTCTCACCCATTGCCTTGACTGCGGATGAACCGAAAAGACTTCACAGACTCTCACAGTGCTTTTTAAATAGGCAGACGCTCAACGACTGCTGCTCCTCCTGCTATGATATGATGTTGTGCGATTTTCTATCTACACAGATGTACGTACGTTATGAGCAAAATATGGATGAATTTGCACTATGGATTCTACGTTAGTCATATTGCGTACGTACATACTTAGATACATATAACGTTGCAGTCAATGACTCAAATCAGGGAAATTGCGAATACCTGTGCGTTATGATCAATTTGTAGTCATCTGGATCTGGAAAGTTGGACAATCAATGCATCCGTAGAAAGCTACGAGAATTTGAGAGTTTTCTTTATAACTTTTTGGGAAGCCCTACAAGAATCTAACAATTTTTTGGTGTGAAATTATTTCTCAGGACATCTTTTTTTAGACTAGCGTGAAATTAAATCGAATAGGGATTTGACCCCTTCACTTGTTTGAGATTCCTTATTGCCTGCGACACATACATACAAAAACACACACATCTATCAAAGTTTGAATGAACTCTGATGACTCGGGCGGGTGCCGTGCCGAACTATGAACTCGCAAAACAGTTTAATCCAATAATACAGAAATGACTCCAATGAAAACAACCATTCATACTGTACATGCTATGGAGTTTGCAATAAATCCTATCCTAGTCTCGGTTTTGTTTTTGCATTGAATGAATTGGATTGGATTGAATTTATTTTGTGACAGGACAGGGAGCAACAACCGGTGAATGTAATGTGTAATGTAATGAAATGATATGATATGAAATAAATAATGTGACAAAAGAGTTGGCTCTGGCTGGTTGTACATATGCATTAACATTATATGACTTTCCATTGGATTACATGCATTGCTTGTACAGAAATTGAACTGGATTGGATTTTCAAGAAGGCCTTGAACCCGGAGTCATAGAAATGTCAATCCAATACATTTTTACTGTACAGTACAGTTCAGTTCACTACACTGCACTGCTTTAAAAAAGGAAAGCATAACGAACCCTTCCTTGGACGAGATGTCAAAGAAAAAAAATTGTGGTATGTGAAATGTATGCATGCATGCTGTGAAAAAAAGATTAAACTTATCCAGTCAGTAATGTATGAATTCATATTCTTATTCGCGAGCAAGATGTAATCCTTCAAATACAATTCAATCCAAACCAGTGCAACGTAGAAAAGGGAACTTCATATTTGGCATGTCAACATTTACTGGAGAAAGCAGAAATGTATTGACATTTTGCACGAAATTTTAGCAGTTGTGTCCTCACTACTATTTTTGTACAAAGAAGAATGCCGGAAAATACTAACGGGATTTCTCATGTGAAGATAGGAAAAGAATTTGCTGGAATTTAAAGAATCAGATCTACGAGTTCCCTTGTGAGAAAAGAAATCTATTGAGTTACATAGACTTCTGTGGGATGAAGAAGGATTTATTTTCTATTGTGCACCTTGTGCCATAAGTAATTCCATTTTCCAATTCAATTCCAAGGTATTGCATTGGTACTGCCACTGACTGGACCGTTATTGTGGATTCGAAATAAGGAATCACGTTATGTGCATGAAAATGAGATGACATGAGTCAGGACGACTCGTCATGTCGTTCCGTCCATTCTCGTCCATCAAAAGACTTCCCTACAAGAAAGAGAATGACATTCGCTTTTGTATGATGTTGTACTGTAGTCGTAGTTCTCCAGAGACTCCTAGACGTCAATGACGAGTGGAATCGAGTTAATGAAATTCTACGTAACAATAAGAGGATGACGCTAATCCGAAAGCGGTGACCTCGTCCTGGGAATTGACTTAGTTGGAATTAGCTAAGTAGGTATTTTTCATAGGCTCGGAGCACGTCAATATTTTAGTAATGTTTTCTTTAATTAGACTGGAGGGCACATCAGATGCTGGTCTAACTCTCATATTATTCGAAAACGAACCCATTGTGAATTGTGACTCACAACTTCATTGTGTTTGCCTTGTAGATTTTATATCAGCTATTTTTATAAAGTAACCGCTACACCATGTTTGTCACACGAATCGATCCCTCATCAGAGGGAAGCCGTTAGAGCTACCTGAACACTGTATGTTAGAAGAAAGGAGGTAATTCGACTACAACTGTAGGGTTAAAATCTATACGATTCTAGTAAAAAAAGTTTCAATTTGAATTGAAAGTAATACATAAAAAAAACATTCGATTAATTAATCTTCGAAGCGAAATGCAAAAAGAGCCCAATTAACCAAAGATTTTCTACAGTCCCTTCAAAAACTTGGTATTTTTAATCATGTTAAATACCTGTCAAACCCCAAATTGAATTTTCATCGCTCAATATTTTGAAGCAGTATTTCGGATTGCATATACAAATAAACTTTTGAAGCACGCATTTGGCTTGCTTTCTAAATATAATCATATATGATATTTCTCCCAACTCTCAACAATAGATCAGCCCAAATTAATTTTCAATCAATTTATTTAGACACGAGAAATTGTCGAACATTTTACTGATAGATTCTTGGAACCCCCGATAACTAATTCCCATTTTGCAAAAGCATCCTATGTACATACGTATTTTAATTTTTGCACACAACAAAATAGGTCAACCTATTTCACATAGTGCGGTGCAAGTAAGTTAAATACATGAGTGTTTTCTTACCACTTGTATTGCCTTCAGGCGTCCTAGGTTTTTCCTTTCCATCCAACCAAAGGATTTACAATTATTATGTAGAATTACAATTTGTGAACCCCAAGTACATGTACAAGTACAAGAGTACAACCGGTTTTCTCCACTTGCAATTGCCTTCTTTCGTCCACTCCAATAATTTTCACCGCTTCACTTCACTCTCACTACTCAGCAAAAATTTAAATCCATTTAAATTCATAACACACACTTTTACATCAACGCACATTTAACAAACTTTCACCACTTTTTTTTTCTTCTACATATTCGCAATTTAATCCAATTCAAATTTTATTTACAGATTCACAATTTTGGCGATTTTTTGGCTGATTCCAAATTTTTCTTCTTCAAAATTTCAATTTTGCATTAATTTCAATTTCCAATAAATTTCTAAATTTGTTTCCTTGCAATTTTTGACTTTCTCCACGTACAATTTTTGCCCAACTATTAACCTTGCCTTGCCTTGCGTTGCGTTCTTGCCTTAAAGCCGCTGCAACCGCAACCCGTTTCTCTCGTTCGTTCCCCCACAAAAGTTGACGGCTGACTGTGGTGTCTGTGTGTTGAATTTTTGCAAGCAATAGCAATTGGAGAGAGATTGCAAATGTAAAAAAAATTTCTGCAGAGGAGAGGAATGTACTATTGTAGAGCTTGGAAGTTGGAACAACCCATGGAACACAACCCGTTCCTTCATACACACGATAATACATACATACGATACGAACTCCCTTGTCACTTTTGCTTTTTTGAGTGTGTTGAACTCAACATAGTAGCAAGCAGTAGATTTGAATCCCTTGCCCTATCATACAATACAATATACATACGTACGTCCAACAATGATGATGATCTTCAACAATACTAAGAGTACAACAAAAACTGATGAACCCGACGCCCTCGGTGACTGACTGACTGTTGTTCACTGAATGAATAAAACTTTAGGGAGACGAACGAACGAACGGCAGGGAACGCAAGGCAACGGGTTTAAACTTTTTTTAAAAAGTTAATTCTCTGACTCTGGTCTGGTTTAACTAGTCCTCCGTCCGGATGGACAGACCGCCGACCGGACCAGCCATCATCAACATGATACATACACAAAAGTTTAAGTGGAAAAGGAAGTTAAAAGTTTCTGAGTCTGAAATCTGATGATGATGATGAACTCTGTTGTGTGTTACTCAACAATGTAAAAATTTTTGGTGTAAGAAGTCGAAGAACTCTGGAGGTTGTTGTATGAAATGAAGGTAATGTGTGTATATGTGTGTAGGTTCTGGTCGTATACGTACTAAAACTCACGTCACAAGTCTCTTAACAACCACCGCACCGGTCGGACGGTCGCTCGGGTCATTCCTCGAGGTGAATGACTGAAAGAGAGTTTTCTATTTTCTCAACCTAAAGCGTGCGTACGTACATAAGCGAATGTTCCCAGGCATTCCTATTTGGTACATTCATGGCTCGTGAAACGGATTATTGGGCCCGAATAAAAAATACATAGGTACACGAGTTGGGGATATATTTATAAAGGATCCTATCCTTTTTGTGTTGGGAAGATGGCCCGAGAGGAACCGAAACTGTTAAAATTGAGATTCGGGTTCGTAGAGGGAAAATTTTCGGGGTTTTCGGGGCCCAAGTTCGGGAGAGGGCAAAGCTCTGGTTGTGAATAGAATGCAGTACTGAGAATATTAGGATTGAGTGAATGTAGTATATGTGGTGTGAGTTTTCTTCAGGAATTGACGTTATTTGGGTGGATTGTTGAACTTATGCTGTTGAGTACAGATCGAGGGTGGGTCAAAAATAAAATTGAAAAATGATGCGCCCTTTAGTTGAAATTCCTTGGTCAGACATATTTTTATGGTATTTTTCGGAGAGAGCAGATTGGCATTCCATTTTTAATTGGAATCTAATTTGTCATTATAACGAATTTCTTCAAAACATTGGTAGATTTTGAAAGACCACGGAATTGTCCTGTGTATTTTAATGTACGGAATCGACACTCCAACTGTGAATTTCGTCACAATATTTTGGGCAAAGAAATATCAGCTAATTGGGTATTAAATTGGAAATGCATTCGACTACTATAAATACATTACTTTGATGCACCCTGTAGTACATTTATTTCCTACTCATATCTGACTATGGACTCCTATTCGGGTAGATAGATATTTATGTGTTTGTTCGGATAAGGATATAATTATATAATATAACGGAGAATGTGAATGGCACGAGTTTGGAAGCACGCAGGCAGGCAGGCAGACAGACTAGACAGATGTTCTTCATCTGACCGCCCAACGTTCTTCCTTCGACCTCCCGGTTTTTTTTTCGGAGGCTAAAATGTCCCATGCGCCGGATGCAGCTGAATTTAATTCAGATGGAAAAGGAACGACAACGGGAGAAGAAGAAGAATCACGCGGGCTCACAGTCCCAATTTTCACTTTCCTGGTCCACAGATGTACATATATGTATTCTAAAGATTTTGAGGATTTTTGGTTTCATGGTCACATTGAAATTCACTACTACTACTTCTTCCGAGTATTCGTATTCGGAAGTATGTATGTTTTGTCCTGTGTTGTGTGGGATGTGTACAAGATCTCATATTTCATTTGCATGTATAAAATTTAATCGGACTCGTGTGTGATTCGGATTCCCTTGATAATAGAATTATGTGTAGAACAGTTTTTGAACAAGAATGACTTTTAGGCCCAAGTCGAAGGATTTTTGTGACGTCATATCAAGAGATGACGTGATTTATTTTGCGTAGGTTGTTGAAACGAAGGAAGGTCATTCATAGTAATTGGACACTCCTATGCCCCCCTATACTACTTCTGTTATGATCCGCATGATCCAGTGAAATGTCTCGAGTGCCCTTGTTCATAGGAGCAGGTGGTACCCGCTCCGATTTACAATTTAATTTCGTTGAACATTGACAAGGTCATAGCGTGATGTCATGAGATAAGCAAACTTATATAAACCAAAGGCAAAATCAAAATCCATTTTATTCATGCATATGCAAATTGTAAATGTATTCATAAAATCCGGGGAACTGTTTACTCAGTACACCGGGAGAGAAGAGAAAATGAATCAAATGTGAATGCAAATGATTCTCTTTCTAAAATTGATATACTTTACAACCCAAAATTAATTTAATGTATTTAAAAAGGAAGGAAAAAATACAAAATAGATATTACTTTTTTGTAGAAGAAGTGAATCTGGTATATATTTTTTAATTGAAATTAAATTCTCAGCATCTTGACAATATTTGCATGGATTCGTAGATAATACTTTATGTATTGGCATTGACACATTCTATCAACACCAGTTGAAACCGTTCAAACTAAAAACACATGTGTTAAAATTGCACTGCTTCAGACAGATTGGTTCAGTCAGTAGTCCCCGTATGAAACCGGGTGCTTTATAGTCACTTTGACCCTGAAATATAACCCGAGACACCACAAGCGTGCTCAGGGACAAGGGAATTGAGTTTAAGTCTGGAATTTGTCATTGTCGAATTGACCGTCAATTCACCCTCAAATTTGGCCTCGGCTCGTGTTAGTAACAAGGAAACAATAAATTCAATCGAATTCATCCAACTTATGCATTGTTCCTGTCTTGAATTCTTTGAATTAAATCAATTTTACAATGTAATATTTCATTGTTTCTTATAACTCAGAACAATGAGGCAAGAGTTGGTCAAATTGAACTTTTCCATGTTTCATAATGCAGAATTCTTAAAAAGATGTATAATAGATGTGTCATGAGTCCGGATTAGGGTAGAATATTTCTCATCTTCACGGACATTACCTTTAATAGGTACTCATTGGTTTACCAGAAGAACTCGATTCAAGTACCTATTTTCTTGTTAGGATAAATTCTTAACATTTCATAAAAATCATAAGTGATATGTTGCATCCAATTCGTTTCACGGTTTAAAAATAATTAATGGTAGCTCGTGAACCCGGAAATAAACTCAACCGATACATTGTTGTACGTTTTAAGACTGTCGTGATTTTTTGGAAGTGGGGAATTTATAAAATTCAGTGATGAAAAGACAAATGATAAGGAATTAATCATATTATTACAGCACATTAGTTTTAATGCAATTGAAGATACCCACGACTGCTTATCTTAATTGGTAGAAATGCTGAAGCCGAAATATTTTATTTACTCTTTCCGTATTACACATCTCCAAGACTTCAGGTGTTTCGGCTCTCCAAAAGTTGGAACTCAGCAAGGAAAGTACAAACAATGGATTTAAGTTTTCATTTTTAACAGAAACATTTCTTTTATAGCGAATTATCTAGCCGAATCAGGCAAGCGTGAATAAATGAGAACGATTAACCAGGATAAGAATAATTCATTATAATTGAAATTTTTGAATATTTTTAGAGAAAAAATAAGAATTACTGTGTTGTAGTTTTATTTTTAACAAACAGCACAAATTTCAAATCGATATATAATAGTTTTCACTTAGGTTCATTTGGATGTAAATAAAATAGAATTGCGAAAATCATTACGACCAAAATTACTCAGAAGCTAAATTCAATTAAGGAATTCATTTTTTTTTCGCATTTGAATTTGGTTGTAGGAAAATCAAGTTATCCAATTCTAATATCACTGTATGTCTGCCTGTTTCTGGGCGATTTGTATAAGAAGTGGGTGTACGTACGTAAGGTTCAGAAAAATGCGAAGTCACATGTTACTTAGAACCTTGGAACCGAAAATATTTTATTTTCGCTTTTGATTTGATTTAATGCAAGCAAATACATGAGAATAGCCACGGTGGTCCTTCATGGTCTGAACTTGAACCAACAAGAGCCCGAAAATAACTCTACATGGCAAATGCTTGCAAAAATAAAATGGAAGTAACAAGTTGCAAGTTTCCACAATGCAAGTGAATTGTAAAGTCTGAAGAGTCAGAGTCAGAGTGAGTCTCGGAGAGCCGTCAAGGTTAACGGAGTGGGTTCAGGGTTTTTCTCCCATCTCATTTGCCGCAATCATTTTTTATTTAACCGGTGAAGGCCAAGGTTGGCCGTTGACATTGAGTCAGGATTCTGGATTGGCGTTTGTTCACAGAAATAGATATCGGACTAGACGATTATCATTATTACCCGCCGCAACAGCAGCCACACACATACACACACAAACCCATGCAATCCAATTCAATTCAATTCAACGACTTGACTTTTTCTACTGTGCAAAAAAAATTAGCATAGGTACATTATTAACACCAATTGGGACTAACGTTATGTTAGGAACAAAATGTTTCAATTAAATGGGGAAACATTAATGACATACGTAACGTAACCATTAATTTGTAACGAAGGTCTGAGTCACATTATTACTCAAATCTAAAATCTCAAGGTTACATGCTTTACGTCAAGCGTGAATAAAATCTGACACCGCACCGCTCCGCATTACAGTACAGTACTGGGCGGTACATACATATGTGTAATACTGAACCTGTCATCTTGGCCGGAGAGTATGTATGGTTTCCAGTAAAATTAATGCATCCGTTTTGTATAGAATGTAGCAGGTTGTCCAACTTTGCAGCGTAAAGGATTTTGAATCACCCTGTATTTGTAGTGTATTAATATGTAGCTTCGAATAATTTTGTGTACGAATCCGTGCACTTGATTTGAACCTGTGACATTTTACATATTATCATTATGGGAGATTAATCCAGTCGAATACTTCTCTGATGAATCAATAATGTGACGTAAATAAATATATGATTTATGGGACCTGTCGTCTGTTGGTTCGTTCAAAAAATTTTGAAATATTTTTTTTACCTGTGTTACAAACTACTTATTCAATCTAGTGTAGAATAAATTAATTCGTAAAATTAAAAAGTTTATTTTCATAAACTTCTGCCTATGATTCTTACCAACAATCTGAACTGACTATTTCTATTAGATTTGAAAAAAAAAATTGTAACGAAACACCTGAACTGGTAAATTGCTCCTAACTATACATTATAATCTTTGTCGAATCGAAATTTTCAATGGAACAATCGGATGACATTTTTCACAACAAATTTAATTGATTCTCTGCAAGAAGCTAGGCAGGTTTTTAAATTCAAAGAACATCTCCCTGCAGTTTTAACTGGCTTGAACAATTAACAGATGTGTCATTGATTGTCAATAAATGCCTAGAAATTGACATTGGGTTGGGCGGTAACGAGGCATGGTCAGATATCATCGCATATTTGTGTACAGATTTCTCCGTTGTGGATTTCGAAAAAAAGTTGTAGTGGTGTGCTATAAATATCAAATCTAGAAAAGAACAAATGGTACAAAAGACATTGTCTACTTGAACAATCGAATCTTCACCAGAACGAAGCGGCAATAGCTCCCTGTAATACCATAAATATTTCTACAACAAAAACGGGCAACAATAATTGATATTTGATCCACAGTCAACAACAAGAACTAGTGATAACAGCTGTATAAAAAAATAAGTCTAAATATTCCATCTAGTAAGATTTTGACATGACATGGAACCACGTAATAGGTTGAGATTTCTTCCTCTGATATTTTTTAATCACTTTTAGAATTTCATTTTTAATCAATTTTAGAATAAATCGCGACACACGTATATTGTAATGTTATTTTATTATTAATTATTGGATTTACTAATAAGTGTGTATATAGAAATCTTATAGACACTTACGATTCGTTTTACCATGCTTGAAAATTTTTAAGTTGAAATACTGGGAATGTAATCCGTATGCATATCTCATAATTGAACATCACTCCTTCATTCTAATTAATTAAATCCGGTAATTTTCACAGATGAATCTTTCGGTCCAAGAATTTTGACAATTTGAGGGTCACAGGATTCATCCAGAATGTAGATATGGTAATACACACTTCCAACTTTTATCTAAATTAAAATAAATTGTTACATTTTGGTTACTGTGTGGGTGTAAATAAACACGAAACAAATTGAAAAATCACAATACAATATTAACTCACGTTGACCCCGATGACCTTATCTCCACACATCCCAGACAGATGTGTAAAATCAACGACTTCAATTTCATCTGTGGAAACTTGGTCCACCTCAATATGATTTTTAATTCTATCTCGAATACTTGAATCAAGTTTTACTACGACAGCTTTGACTCGTTCGTGGTCTCCGGATTCCTCCATTATTCTTGTGAATAAAATATTTCATTTTAACTAAGCTGATTTTAAAAAATCTATTTAATTGAAACAATTTTGAATATAACAATTAATACTTACCTCTCAGGTTAAATACGTACGAATAATTTGACACAAAACTTTTTCTGTTGTGTGTTGTTAGAATGACTGCGTTGAAACTGGTGACTCCGTCAAGGTTTTTCATGAGTCGGATATGACGTTCCACTTATCTACCGGTAAACTATACTGCACAGATGTGTCATACAAGTTTATAGAGCAGATGTGCTCAATACATACGTTTAGAGTGGGCGTTTTTTCAGTAATCACAAAAATAATACTGACTGATTAGGTCTTGAATAAACAAACAAATTATTTGGGACAAGGGCTGTGATATCCTCTGATTCAGCTAATCGACGTAGAATGTGTTTCTGATTGCCTCGTTTGTATTAATTAACTTAGCTCACTCACACGTGATCGGGATGCTAGCTTAACTTACATTCCAGACAAACTGGGTAGTAGTTACTAAGGCTGATTTACATTAAGTCTGAGTGATAAGGTACGACAAAACAAGGACAAGATTCGGGCAGAAATAATCAATTCAGATCGAGGGTATTATGCAGAAATTGTTTACTTTTGCGAAGTATTTATTGACAATTCAGTCCAAACAAATAGGGGACTTCACTGTATTTGTTTTTGGCCACACCGTATTATTCATTTCAAGATTAACTTTTAAACTTCTCATAATAGTTTTTTCTCAACTTCCTCGTTAATTAAATGCAGTAATACTGGCACTTCTGAAATTCGTTTCTTTGACCAAATATTTTACTAGCGACAAGCGATTCCTAATTTTCAAAGGAATCTTAATAATCCTGCATTTTATTATTTCGAATTCGAGCCCTTGTAATTATCTTAAAACAATTCTTATGCTCTCAGTAATCTACAGTCGGGCTTCAATTTTAAGGCTATCGTATCATCGAATATGTAAAATATTTATCATCCAATTGGGTCTAAACATTGACTAAATAATCACCATCAACATTTAGCCCTGGAAGTTTATTATTTTCGTACACACATTTGCGATTATTAGATTGTCATTTTTCCTCAATTAGCCAAAACATTTTCTCATCCGAATTACATGAATGAATTAGGCTCTCCGGGACTGGAGTTCATGCGCGTAATGTAATGCAGTACTCTATAGACAATTTATTGATCTTACGGTTACGGCTCAGTATGAACTTTACGCACTATCAGGGAAAATTCCAACTTTCCTGGAGAAATGCAAAGGCATTCCAACTCTGAGGAACTCAAGTAATGCGAAAATTAATTTTATTGGCTTTCATCATCGAAACAGTTTTTAGCAGTATTCCAAATTTTAAATTAGAGTCAACCGACAAACAATTCGTGTTCCCAGAATTTGACTATGTAGAGTCCGCCAAAAACGTAAGTTCATAACAAAAACATTACTCCAACTTTATTCACGGATATATATTTTTGCCTTATGTAATTTTTATAGGAAGTGGCTTACAAGGAATGGATGGCAGCTTGTCAGCAAACCCCTCATTGTCTTGGAATTCAATTGGAATTGAATAAACTACGATGTGTCCGAAAATGTATTTCCCCGTCATGCTACTATGAAATTTACTCTTTTGACGAGGTAATCAAATATATTAACTGTAAAGTGATATTAAAAAGTGCCGGCGATCATTTTTCCGGTCCATCACTGTCAGAACTAAGAATACAATCTTATTATAATTTTCTGGATCCAAAATTCTTGGGAATAATATCGTTATAGATCTGTCGGTTTGAGTACTTAATTTTTATTTCAGTTGGAAGAAGGTGAAATTGATGTTCGATTTGGGTCATTCAAAGGGTGTTTCATTCAAAGACTAGCAAGACGAAGGAGAGTCTAAATAAAATCATCTTGTGATCTCATGATTCATATCTTGATATTAAAATCTTGGTACATGTAAGTAGCACATTATTTTCACTGACGAGCAGAGCGTAGCATCATGTGTGTTGCATTATTTGCAACATTTTTAAAAACTTGTCGTATTTTTATGCATGCACTCACAGTTGTCCTTCAGCTATAATTGGAAAGAAGAGCAAACCAAAGAGAAATACTCATTGTCATACTCCACCTCATTGTAACCAGAATTTAAATTCGGTTCAACTCACGGACTACAAGTAAAACAGGTTAGAATTATAGTTTGAATATTAGAAATAAAGGTAATTTAAAGAATTTCATTCATAAAATTTGGCCAGCTCATTTTATCTCTACACTTTTTATATTAATGTAATATTTGGATTATTTTCAGATAGACTCAAATATGAAGCTCGTGGGCGTAACAGTTGCATTAGCCTTATTTCTCTGCAGTGCGAACTTCGGCCAAGTTCGCGGAAGCCGATACAGTAAAACTGAATTCTTTAATACTACTGTTAAATTAATGAGAGATTAAATTATTATTGTCTCGATAATTTTGTAGATGAAATGTGTACTGGGAAGGACGGTTCAATTGACAACGCCTGTGAACACCAGTCAACTTTCCTATACTGTTATGAAGGAAAATGTAAATGTCCAGACTCTCATTCAATGACCAGTGCAAATTTACCCATGAATCTCATCGCCAAATGGAACAAAGAACAAAATAAATGCTTGGGCATATCTGGTTCAAGTTGTGGAGTTCAACCTGGTGGAAATAAAATGGATTGCTGGCCCGAATTTAAGTGTAACTTAAATGATAATGCAAAAATTGGGACTTGTGGGAGTTCACATGTTCAAATAAGTGTTCTAACTCTCTTAATCTCATTCTACTCAGTATTAAAGTCAGTCTAATTAAAATAACTCAACCAAACTCAATTAGTAAATTAAAATAAAAGAAAATAAATAATTCAATCTAATTCAGATCGATGTTGAATTTTATTTTGCATTTTAATGTCGCGACTCATTTTCGGACAACATTACAGAATTACAGGACAAAATCTTCCAAAAACTCTGTACTGAATTTTCTAAATCGCAATTAACTTGTTATGTACGCACAGTAAGGAATTTCGGGAAAGATAGAACTGACGCAATCGTATAATCAAGAACAGCAAATTGAAATTCCGCAACCTTAATACGTGTGAAATAGTAGAACGGTCCAACGTTAAACCGAAATGGGACACATGCCCTTAGTTGCCTATACAGAATGTCACGTCTAGAATTTCTAGTTTTCAATTTGGACCGAACAATATACTGTGCAAGACTAGGGGCTGAGGAAGCTATATGAAATACAACCAAATGCCACAAATGCTTGGAACATAGTTTGAATTGAAATATATTTTGATTTTGATTGGATTTGTAAGATTTTTTGTTTGTACAAGATGTCAAATTTTGGTAAGGTCAAGTTCAAGAATGCCATGAGGTGTTGAGCATTTATTTCTGTGTTTAATTGAAGGACGGATGCAGCTATTCCAATGGACGTTCGAACAAACCTGGTTTGTGTAGCATAATTGTTAAAATCCAACTTTCCGTAAAATATATCCCGGATGATTGTAAATATTTGAATCAATGTTGTGGACAAAACTATAGAAAGTGAAAGGAATTTGATTGTTGCCTGCCAGATTGAGTTGAGGAATTTAATCCACTGACTTCTTTTGCTCCGTCGAAAAAAACTAAACCCGAATAACCCGAATAAAATAAGTAAATTGGTGACGACCAATTAGGTGACGCTGCCAAGTAAAATTAAGACCAACCTGACTTGGCCACCGTAAAAGTTAGAATTCGAGACTCCCAAGAATATTTGTGCCATTCTTGTGCAAAACCTCACATCGGTGCCTTGAAATAGATTGAAAGGCTGTTGTAGTTTAGAATCGACAATTTCAACACGAATTTTCTGCACGTTCCAGTGGAGACGACTGTTTCCAGCGTAATACCCATAATTGATTATCACTTGCAGTATCCAACTTATACCGTCCATTTCTATGCTTTTCTGACTGTGGGAGACAAATATTTTTTACTTGACTTTTGTTTGGTAGTTTAAAGTATTTACATATTATTTTGGAAAAAGAGACTAGTTTTTAACGAACGCCGGATGACAACACTTACAATGAACTTTACAAAATATAAACTCACCAAAGCATTAGTGAAGTAGCCTTCTTATTACAAACAGAAATTGCAAACCAAACCGAAATGGTTGCACACAATTTAGTACACAATTTATTCTCAAACATAGGACAGTTGTTAAAATGATTTCAGCAATTAAGGATTCTCGACCTTCGATTTCAAAGTTAAGAAGCTAAGTGGTCGCGCGTCAGTATCCGAACATTCTTGTCCAGATATGTTGTGATGTTATCTTGTTGTAAGTAATCGTGTCAATATCGGACTACTCATTCAAGTTAATGTGACTTCTATTTCTTTCTGGATACTTTAAACACAACCTACCTTGTATTAAATATTTCTGATCGTCATATACGAGTAGTACATACAGTCGAATTATTTTCCTCGAACATTTCCGTTTACGTAAATAATTAAGTGGAGCATGGGTATCCTTTCTCATAAAATTGGAAGCATTTCACAAGAGTGGGCAGATAAACTCTGTCCTCAGTCAACAAAGGAGTTTAAAGTTGTGTTTGGGGCGTTTTCGGAATGACCCCATGGGCACTCCATTTTATTTTGATGATTTTTAATGAAGAAATATATGAGAAGCTATCCACGCCTACAGCAAAGGTCAAACAACATTAATGTTTACCTCCATGGAATTGCTGTAACTTTTTTATATAAATAATTATTGAATGCAGTACAATAACAACTGTGTCGAAATCGCAAACATATTCGTAATACCCACTGGAAACTTTTCCACCAGCCCGCCCAGAGAGAGAGACCACCCAGACCGGAAAATATAATCATGAAATATTAATTGTATTGTTTCCGTTGTCCAGACATAAATTGAGCAGGCAATTCGAGGTCAAATGTAACAAATCAACAGATCAATCGTGCGCTGCTTCGTCTGCGCTGTGATCAGAATCGAACCACCAAAATATTTTTGCTAGAAATTAAAATTCTGGAATCCTAGGAATCTAAAAACAGCGATTCATCCCTTCTCCACTTCCACATCCATAAACAATACAAGTAAATCGGCGAGTCCACTTGAAAAATGGTCTTGTGTTGCTCCATTTGTCAAGAACAATTAGAGGGTAAACCGGCATCCGATTGGTCTGATGGAGGTGTAAGCAGTCTGGGCAATGATGACCCAAAAATATGCGCCGTCAAGTGCGGTCATATTTTCCATTATGAGTGTATCCGGCAGTGGTGGCTAACTTTGTTCAGGAGTGCTGGGGTCACGTATGCTAAAAATAATTTACAGTACGATAATAGTTTCCGAATGGTCAAACGAAAATTCACCGAGTCCATATTTTCTTCATCAATAATTTAACCTCTGAATAAAACCTATGAAGAAATACCTAATCAATATATGCAACATTTTGATGTGCGTATAGCCAACCACCACCAAACTTCCAACCCCGGGTTCGATGTCCGGTTTGCCGTCAACAAAATGTTGCTCAACTGTTCGAGATTCACTTAATCTCAGCCGATGATAATTTATATCCATCAGAAAATGAAATTCAAGAATTTATCATTCTTAATCAAAATCTTGTTGATATTGAGGAGGAATGCAAGGGAATAGAGACGCGTATAGAAAAATTGGACAAGAAACTGTGAGAAATAAATATTAAATTCTTTGTGTGATTCTCTTGTGCTAATTTATGCATGTTGGTGTCATTTCAGCGCTTGCCACGATGAAGCTATCGCCAAACTTAATGCCGATGTGCTTGAAATTACGATGTAATAATTTATTCTTTGAAATTCTATATTTTAGTTATACTGTCTAAAAATTTGAGTTTTGTTTAGAGAACGAGATAAGTATTTGACTCTTGTGAGAGGTCAAAAGATTGAGAAATCAGAAAAACCAGAAACTTCAAAACGTGCAATGCAATATCACAATTCTCATGAATTGAAGGTACGGAATAAAAACTAAATTTTTGGAACATCGATTTAATTTCATGACGGGTCTGCATTATGTGATTGCAGACTCTGAAGAAAAACAATGATAACTTGGATGAGGTCAAACCAATCCCGTTGATACGAAAAAAGCGGATTCTCGGAATATGCAAATCCAAAGTCCATGAAACCAGTCGCAATCGCTACAATCTTAGGCTACGAACAAATTGTCGTCTGGTCTGAGGGAGAGTTACGTTAAAACATCACAAATCTTCTGACAAGAAACCATTATTCTTTATCATTTCTTTAACTTCTATAAGATGATAATGTATTTGATTTGCCAAAATTATACTTGACAAGACGAGATATTTTTTTAATTGATTTGTGACCAAAAATGTGAATTATGTATATTAAATATGTATGATTTTTATTCCAAAAACAGTGTATGACCATATTTGAGTATTAATTGTTATATACTTCCAACACAACACATGCTCACTCGTATGTTATCTGAACAAAGTGAAAATACATGGGATAAATTGAACTTTAATCTGACAACAGGACTTTTTTTATTAATTTGTTGTCCAACACGTCCACTTGTTACAGATAGAGTATAAGCTCTTCTAACCTTGAGGCTCTTGTGTAGTTAAACCGCGAAATACACTCTAATATACCGGGGTGGTGCTCTTACTTAATATTTGTTCTGTACTTTGAACTTTGAGCGAACACTTGGACTTTCACCGACTAAAATGATATTGAGGTTTATAGCACTCAAAATATTTAGTAAATTGTTCAGTACACCTTGCGGAAACAACCTCGCTGTTCGAATTTTAAAACGAAGAGGACTTTTATTCAATCCCAATGGCATCTGTAACTAAAGGTTTGTTAGAAGTTTGACTTGGAATATTTTAATTAAAATTGATTAACTTTTAATAAAATCGTAAATAATATACAGGGGTTTTTATTGTGGCTGCCAAACGTACGCCATTTGGAGCATTTGGTGGTAAATTGGTGGAGAAAACTTCAATTGATTTGCAAGAAATCTCAGCCAAGGCAGCTCTACAGAGTGCAAATATTAATCCTGAAATTGTAGACTCTGTGTGCGTTGGAAATGTTCGGAGTGTGAGTTACGAAATAGAGAAAAGAATATTTGCATAATTTCCGGTTTTGTATTTCATAAAATATTTTAACATAAAAAATCTATAATTTTTTTTGTATACAATGCACAGCATTCCTCAGCTGATGGCCCATATCTGGCGAGACATGTTTTACTCCGTCTGGGTATTCCGGTTCATAAACCCGCTTTTTCAGTCAATCGGTTATGTGGTTCTGGATTTCAATCCATTATAAATGGTGCTCAGGTAATTTCTGTCAACTGTTGTTCCATGAAATGGTAAATTGGTTGCTTTCAGTATACAGGACTAAATTGTATTTGATAAATATTTAAATTTTTACATAGGATATTTTGATGGGTGATTCCAAAGTTGCATTGGCAGGAGGGGCAGAAAATATGAGTCAAACCCCATTGATTGTTCGAAATATTCGCAATGGTATAAAGTTGGGTGTTGAGACAAAAGTACGTATCGTAATTATTTATTTCACCTACTGTCTGTTAAACAAATACCGATTTGACTAATTAATCCCCTTGTGTTATTTTTTTAGATTGAGGACGCTTGGGGTGGGACTGTAGACTTGTATTGTAATTTGTCGATGGGACAAACAGCAGAAAACCTGGCCGAGAAGTATAATATATCGAGAGAAGAGTCTGAGCAATTTTCGGTTACCTCACAGACTCGGTGGAAAGAAGGTCCGATAAGAAAAAATCACCCATTAATGACAGAACTAAATCACTAAAGATTTAATTTCTAACCTATATAATTCTACAGCAAACGACAAGGGATATTTTAAAGCAGAAATCGCACCAATCACCCTCCGTGTGAAAGGTAAAGATGTAGAAATGACTGTGGATGAACATCCAAGACCAAATACTACGATGGAAGGTCTTGCCAAATTAAAACCTGTATTTAAAAAAGGTGGGACAGTAACGGCTGGAACTGCATGTGTGAGTAAATTCGTGTATAGTAAATTGTACTTCTCTAAAAAACAAACAAATTGCGAACTCAATCATCAGTCCAAAATATTTTTCTCGTGACAAATGACAGGGAGTCTGTGATGGAGCTGGAACTGTGATATTAGCCAGTGAAGATGCTTGTAGAGAGTATAATTTAAAACCACTCGCAAGACTTGTTGGCTATGGAATTGCGGGAGTTGACCCAAGTTATATGGGAATTGGTCCAGTACCGTCCATCCAGAAATTGCTCAAAGTGACTGGACTTTCCTTAGATGATATTGACTTGGTGGAGGTACATTGAATTAGTGTATCTTCCGTATTCGAAATGTTCCAAAGGTTACGAAATTGTATGAAGGGGCTCCAATTTATATTTAGATTAACGAAGCATTTGCCCCACAAGCTCTTGCTTGCCAACAACAGCTAAAGATTGATCATAGCAAATTAAATGTGAATGGAGGGTCCATCGCCACTGGACATCCCCTAGGTGCAACTGGGTCAAGAATTATATCACATTTGGTTCATGAATTAAGGTAACTTGAAAATTATTATCGTATAATTACAATTGGGATAATTAATGATGCGAATGAACTCAACAAAATTTTGTACTCGTTCCAGACGTCGAAAAGCCAAATATGGAATTGGTTCAGCCTGCATTGGGGGTGGCCAAGGAATTGCACTAATGCTGGAAAGTGTTCTATAAAAAATCTATCTAATGGAAGACAAATTAAATTATATTTTTAACTGACATAATGATGTGCTTGCAAAGTTGTGTGTATTTTCTTGAACTACCAATTATTACAGACGATTGTGAAAATAAAACATTGAACGCGTACATTTATTTTTACAATTATAACGACCAAATGACGAAATATGGAAACTTTATTACTTCCTAATTACTCTGACCTCTTAAATTTAAGGGCTTATAAAAGTAATGTTTTCGTAATTTAATTCGTAATGAACTTCTGGGATCCATTTGTCTCTTTATAAAATACAAACGAAATGATGAATTTGAATTAATTATGCAACGATTCCATTTATTTTTTCAAAGATTAGGTTGGATTTACGATATTTTTAGTCTCAATCGTAAGTCTCAAAATAAGATTACATATGAGAGATTTGAAATGTTATTTGTCTACAGTATTTTGAACATGAGTAAGGCTGCTTGCTCGTTTCAACTCCGAGTTAAAAGCCTAGTAAGATCTGGTCATTGTGTGAATCATACATGGCCCAAAGAATAACAATAATTCGTATGTGTAAATATATACGACCTAAGCTTTACTTTATCTAGCATTTGAGGCAAATACATTACATTATATAGTAAATATTGTCGAATAAACAGATTAGAGTATGATGAGACATCGTTTTGTTTTAGCTTAAGTCGAGTTGAGATTTCTTAGGAAAAAAGGGCCTGCCTTTCTGTCTGGCCCATGGCGTCGTGTTTCCGGTCGATAAATAAAAATCAGGATAAGTCAGACTTGATGCTATGTATACTGTACGAATCTACTCACAAGATTATTATTAAGGGGCGGAGTCCCAGTCCGAGTTGTGATTCCATTACTCTAGATGTCAATGTAAGCGCCAAAGTGGGGTACCCGAGAGAGGTGGAAAAGCTCCAATTTAATGCAATGTTAATTTTTCTGTACCCCGACGCATCGCATTGGCAAGTCCGGTTTAAGGTTCCCTTCCACCAAAACCCGAGTTATCGAATTTTTTGATTTGTGAAAAATCACTTCATTTGAATTTAATTTCACTACGCTATCGACCAAGTTACGATCATTAGTACATTATAGAATTACTTATTACACCTAATTAAGTTTCATTTTCCTTACAGACTCACACGAAATGTTGGTGTGAGTCTGTAAGGAAAATGAAACTTAATCACTTGGAATAAGTTATTCTAGTCTGTTTTAATGATCGTAACTTGGTCGATAGACTAGTGAAATTTTATAATATTGTAAACATTCGTCACAAATCAAAAAATTCGATAAGTCTGATGTTGGTGGAACGGAACCTTAAAATCATAGTATAACTAGTGTATGCATGCAATACAATGCAGAGTAAACTGAAAAGACATGACGCGCCCAACTAGCGGATTCGATTCGAACTAACAACGAGAATACATAACCTTAACCGGACTGAGAAACTTTATTTTTGTAAGCTCTGCCCCAAACAATTTATATCAATGAGCGGACTACTCTATCACCGCAAATCTCACACAAAACACTCTTCCAGTTTCACTTGTACTATTTGTGGAAAATCCTTCAAACAGAAAATTATTCTGAAGACTCATTTGAAAACACATGGCGAGTAATTATATGATTGTAGTTTTTGTCATAAAAAGTTTTGTACACCCGTGGAAGTGAAACTTCATGAGTGAACTCACACAGGAGAAAAACCTTAGTACCAAGTGTACATTGTGTGGAAAAGCCTTCACACAGAATCCTCACTTGAAAAGTCGTTTGATGACTCACACGGGAGAAAAACCGTACCCTTGTACCCAATGCACTAAACGGTTCTCTCATAGAAAAAATTTGAACACACACACACAAAGTCATCGTGACAGGGAACGAAAATACTCATGTAATGAATGCAACAAGGCATTTCAGTCTACTGGGGTTTTACGAGGACATATGTATGAAGACACATGTGGCAGAAAAAGAGTATGCTTGCGAACATTGTGGTAGCACATTTGCACGAATGGACAACTTACGTGTACATTTGCATTCACACACAGGAGAGACACCTTTTTCTTGTGACCTTTGTCTCAAGAAATTCGAATCGAAGACTGGACTAGTTGGTCATCGTAAGTCACACAAAAACGGAGCAGACGCAAACTCAATCGTTTCACTTGCGAGATTTGTGGAAAGTTGCTCAAAAACAAACTCAATTTGAAAGCTCACTTAAAACTACACGGAGAGAAATTATTTGCTTGTAGTTTTTGTGAAAAAAAAGTTTTCTACACAATATAATTTGAAACTTCATGAGAGAATTCACACTGGAGAAAAACCATACAAATGTACAATGTGTGAGAAAGCCTTTGCTAGACCAGATAACTTGGAAAGTCATATGAAAACTCATACAGGAGAAAAACCTTACCCATGCATTCAGTGCAGTAAACGATTCTCGCATGCACAAAACTTAAAAGTGCATGTGCAGACACACCACACAGACAGGAAAGAAAAACAATTCACATGCACACTTTGTGAGAGAAGATTTCAAAGTTCTAGTGGATTGAAATACCATTTGATGTCTCACACAGGGGAGAAACCCCACACATGCCCTTACTGCCAAAAGACTTTCAGGAACTCAGAGCAAATGAAAATTCATTCAAGAACACAAACGTCTGAGAAACCGTACTCTTGCACGTATTGTACAAAAACATTCTCTCGTTCAGGTGATATGAATACTCACCTCATGACTCACACGGGTGAAAAGCCGTTCGAGTGTAAATTTTGTACGAAAACGTTTGCATTATCGAATTCGCTAAAGAGTCACATGTTAACTCACACTAGAGAAAAACCACATTCTTGCCCTCATTGCTTGAGATTGTTTGCCCATCAGAACAGCTTAAAAAATCATATACTCGCTCATACTGGAGATAAACCTTAGTCATGTGACCATTGAATCATTGTTAGAAATGTCTCACTAAATTAGGTAACTTATGAGCACATATCATCAAAAAAAAACTAACTAATGTGGTAAACAATATAATATGAATTGTATAAAAGTCTTGTAAAATTTATATAGCTTATATATATATAAAATATAGTTTGAACTTGTGCAAAACAAATTAACGCTAACTTTATTCAGACATTAAGCATTACTGGTCCAACGTCCAACTTACATGGCTGATTGGAATTGAAATTGAATTGACATGTAGTTACTTAATCTTTGCCGTGAATAGAAAGAACATGAAGTATACAACATTGACAATGTGGTTCAAATAAGTACGGCATTTTTGTGTGTCATAGTTATACGAACTAAGAAGAAGCTGTCACTGTTAGATGATCTCTGGTGGCCACAGGGGTCAACACAGAGAGCTGAAATTTTGTGTGCAGATGCTCCTTGACCTCCTCTTTCCAACGACACCCCATTTGGCCCCTGCCCTATTGATATCAAGGAAGTGACTCTTCTCTCAAATACTTTGCAAAATATGTATATTTAAAATAAAAACCCACCAAGGCTGACGTTGGTATTCGCTGGACCAATAAATATATTGTTAGCTCTTCAACCTGTGCACACACGAGACAATTCTTCGAATTTCTCCATAGTCTATGTTAGTAGTAGTTTGCTGAGTTAGATTTAAGAAGAATTCAATTACTCAAAGGTGTAAATTGTCGTTCTTAATTGTGCCGCACTGTAATTGCATTTTTAAGTCAGGAATTTTGATTTCGAAAGTCTTTATTAGCTTGATACTCCAAAGCATTCAAACATACATGATATATGAAATCATTTGTTAATATAAACAATTTTTGATAATTTCTTGAAATGTAGAATAATTTTGAATTCCGCCTTAGAATCTTATATTATAGAGTAGGCGGGGACCGGAATTGTACTGTACAAATAGTACAAAACTGTACTGGTTTTTGTGGCATTGCATTGGACGCGTGTAAATAGTAAAGAGTAGATGTGTCAATTGCAAGTAGAGTGAGTAGAAGAGTCTACTCGTGCGGTGGGATTGAGTGAACCGTTTGGCTACGTACTGCGTCCGGGCAATGTTTCCGTAAGAATCCCCACTCGTCGTCGTCCTTTCAACACTTTGCACACAACTTAACCGTAAACGCAGACGTAACGTAACTCGGAATGGAATAAGCCTGCGTAAATTATAATATTAGACAGCAAATGTCTAATTCTAGATATTAATTGAATGAGAAGTTTGAGTTGAGTATGAATTGTTTGAAAGTCTGACTTGTGAATAATTCGAAACTTGACCCGCTTTAGAAGAGATTTTCTAGCGAACCGGAGTGTCCACCCCGGTTCACTTCTTCTGATCCTCCCTGTATAAACACTGGAGAATAATTAAATATTCACTGCTGTGTTTAGTTTTAACATAGCATTCAGTACTGCTACTCTTAGAGTGTGAAAAACTCTGCGACAAGACGACAGAATGTAACGTGATTTTTTTGTCAAGAAAGGTAAAAAGGTCAGATTTTATTTATAATTTTTAAATAAGGATAAATTTTCTTTATGTTTTCGAAATTAGAAAACTTTTCTCACTAAATTGATTTTATTTTAGAAGACTTCCTACAAAAACTTCATCATGAGTGAGAGATGGACATTGTTGATACTGGTATAGTCTTGCTGACGATGTTCCTGTAAATAGGGTCGCTTATACTATGCGACGACGGTCCCTGTAAATTTTAATTTGATAAGATCAAGTACTAAACAAAATGCAATAAATCTGCAAAAACAAATATATTCACAGGGTTGTAGTCACATAATATCCCCATGTTATGTTTTTTGTCTTAACTTTCATTCTGTCTAACACTGCAGTCAGAAACATGAAATTGGAATAGTTATTACACACACTTTTTTACTGTCTCAAATCCCAGACAGAAACTAATACATTTGAATGAACACCGTTTTAATAGTAGTCGTGTTTTTTTCCTATTTTTTTCTGACAAGTATTTGAATAAAAAATGGCTGATAAAACATAAGTGAAGTTTTTGGCAAATCAATCAGAAAACTAATTGACATTTCCTAGATTATTAATTATTTTTTCTTATTTCGTCACATTTAGTAATTATGCAACTGCTGATTTTGAAACTGAATAGTGTGTATACTTCCGTTGTGCTTAAGTTGAAACGAAAGCAAAATGAAAGATAAGAAAATCGTCGGTCGTCTTAAATCACACTTCTCGAGACCGGATGCATGACTAACATGTTATTCATTCCTTTAATTGGAACCCAAGTCAATTTTTTTCTTTACCGGGGTGTTGTGACCGTTGAACTTTATCACAGTAGTAAATACACTCTGGCTATGAAACGCAAGGAAGAAAATGACACTACCTAGGAATTAGCTCAGTATATGAGCACGAAAGAA
>JAQGCB010000209.1:0-27626 GCA_034698835.1 Protaphorura tricampata
AAATCCTTCCACCTTTTGAATTAATTCCAATACCAAATGAGTTGGTAAGAGACGATTTGTTGACTGTTGAGGTCAGGGAGGAAGGCAGAGTCACAGTCACAGATAAAAGTCAAGTCCAAAAGTACTAAAAAAACTAAATTGAGATATTTAGCCAATAATGCACTGCACTTGTAGTCTGCTCAGTGTCCGCAGTCTGTATGAACCGAACCGAGGAAGGGAAGGACAGAGACAGAGAGGACAGACGAGGGAGACCGAAGGGTTGGACTCGCGGGTCTAGATTCAAAAGTCTCTGTCTCTCCTCTCTGTCTAACTCAGTCAGTCAGGGGCCAGGGGTCTCCATTATGAAGGTTGGGGACAAAAACAGTCTCCTTCTCATAGAGAGCGTCACTTCAGAACACTCGGGGTAATTCGGGTAATTCATAGCAAACTCTACGGATTTTCTATTAGAAAAAATATAGGAATTTAATATTTGGTACAATATAAGGTCATACACATGTCAAGGTAAGGCCAGTTCTGGGTTTGCAAATTACACCTCTGTCCTTGTCGTCAATGGTTCGTATTAAAATATGCAAGTCTTGTGCGCTCACTTGCTACGCGTCTTTAGTATTTCCTTGTCCGTCATGTTATGTACTGACAGATAAATTTTGACAAATCGTAATCGTACTAGATTTAAATGTAGATTTGTAGACTCAACCTATTACAACGAGACAATGGTAATTGTTAAGTACGCTGCACAATTTTTACTTCACACTCTAATTTAATATTTTACGTCGTGGTTATTACTTAAAAGTTACAAAAAGTATTAGTAGACGAAGGTCGAGGCTCTCAGTCACAGTCATTCCGTATAACGGTATGAGGATCAAATGTGATGATATGACATGGTAAAAATAGAAGTTAATACTCATTCTAATGAGTTAGCCTCGTATTAATTATTTACGACCGAAAAGAACAAACAAAACACACTCCCTTATTCCTGTGGTAAGTTAGGATCAAGATGAGAATCAGTCAATCCGGATGAATGCAGTCCTTTGATTTGTCAAAAGGAATCACAGGTCGTTTTTTAAGTGGATCGAAGTATGACTTTTTTCGGAGGGTTCTTGCTTCAAAACAACAAGATTTAAATTCTTGTTCTTTATATATTGACTACGTCTTACCATAATTCTGCCCTAATTCATTCTTATAAACAAGGAAAAGGAAATGAGTTTCCTGTAATTGCATGCTTTTTCGACAAAAAACTTAAAAAATAATTGAATTCGAAATGCTGGAACCCAATCTTCAATATGCAATAGTTATTTTTATTTCATTTAATATTTTTTAATGTGATGATGATTCCTTCCTATACGTTTCGATTTAAATAATTGAGTCATGCGCATAACAAAACAAGGTGAAGCTAAACTTTCTCGCTTTTTTAGAAAATTTCAGGCGATATAGCTCAAACAGTCAGAGCTGAATAATATTTTTTTACCTCTTGCCTGCGACATAAATCTACTTAGCGAGCAACAAAAATATTATTAGTTTCTAAATAATAATCCTCAAATAACTGCTTTGTAGTAGTGAAACTTATAATTTATAAAACCTAATTTTTAATCCTTCCTTCCTATGTATCTTAACCAAAATCCATTCATGAGTGGCACAATTAAGTCAAAACAAAACAGAGGCAACCACAAATTCGGGAACGCAAAATCCGCAATGATGTTTCAGTTCCAGGATAGCAGTACATTTTAGAGTATGTTTTTTTTTGGAAAAAGCCTAAAGTAGGAGAATATAACGTTTTAAAACTTAGTATTATGCAACAACACACCATACAATATCAATATCTCTTTAAAACACCTCAATACAACGAAATGGTCGACTAGAAATGTTGTGATTATAAAATAGTATGCAAGTGATGTTTATAGTATTTATTTATGTAACAGTTTTGTACTTAAGGAAAGGTAAAAATAAAAATTAAGTTCGATGAAGATTTGTCTTGGGTCCAAAAATTAAAAATGTGACTCTTTGACCTCCACAATTAATTTAATGGGGGTTTTACTATTTTATGTGTGTGGAACACCACCATTAAATTCACCGGGTTGAATCATTGAATCAAAATCGAGAAGAGTAACTTATAAATTATTAAAACTATTTGTGGTTGTTGAATGATTTGAACTAGAGTAGTTGGTTCGTACATGCTATCCAAGCGGAGCGCTGATTTTATGGTTACCAATGCAGTCAATTAAAATTACCAGTCAAATATGTTTAAAAAAGTGCACCACTAATGAATGGGATTTGTTTTTGTCAGAAACGGACTACTAATAATTTGGCTGGATCGATCATCATCATCAAACACTGGATAGATTACTTGAACACTTAAATACGTAAATGCTCACACATTCAATAACAAGTAAAATTCCAAAAAAACGTGAGAAAAGTAAAAAGGCCGACTTTATGCTTTGACAGCCGCTTTACCACCACTGTTAAACCAATGATATTTATCACCTTTACCTGGTGGAATTGCGGTCCCATAAGACGGGTGAGTAATTGAAGTACTCCATTTTGAGGAGGTTCCGAATCCATATTTTGGAGGAGAAAATTTAGCCAAACCGTACATTGAATATTGGTTGGGGGGACTGGTTGAGAACATGTCCAATGCCGCTGAATGGTTATGATTCCAGTTCATGGCTGAAGGACTAGGAGCGTTGACGTGATGTCCTGGATGATGTGGAGGTGTGTGCAAGGTGTTGTATCCATTGTTGTACACTCGAGGTGGCTTATAGTGCGAACCGTTATTGGTAGACAGGAAACATCGGCGACCGTTCTTCCGAGTGGACATTTCTTGTGAGACCTTTAGAAAAGTACAAATGAGTAAAACATTTTGATTGGAAATGAATATCATTCACGGATATATCGATATATAATTAGGACGAATGATAAATAGGCCGTACGCCCTTTTCCATTCGCGCTCTATCGACTTTATCATGGGTCTGAGTGTCTGACCTGTGAGAACAGTTCGAAATTAGCCCTCTAATTTAACAAACTTTATTGACTTGTTCTCGAAAATGTTAAACAAAGCTAAAGGGCAAAGGTTGGTTGTCAAATATATCTAAGTTAGCTGTAAGTCGATGTAATGAGATTATCTGATTATCGAACCTTGTCTTTCAGTTCAAGTGTCTTCTTTTGGATTTCTTCCACATTCACAGCGCTGTCCAATAAGATCTCCCAATTACCATTTTTACTAGTGGCCAGTGTACAAAAAGATCCTTGGTGCTCTCCAAATCTGAATAATGAAAAATGAAAAATATTTGTAATGTCAGATTAAATTGAAATGAGTTACTCCATACAACAGTCTCCACATATGATAATATGGTACTACTCCACGTCCAGTCCACACTACGACAATAGTCAATCACGTCAAAATGTCTTCAAATAATTGAAGGAATTCAAAATCATTAATTAATATAGACTTTTCTTTACCTGCAGCAGACTTCTTTCGGATCAACCCAAATGGTAAGTTCATATCTGAAATAGAAACAGAAATACAGAATTCAATTACTCCGTGGAGATTTATTTTCTTGAGTATAATTTATCCACAATGAAATCGGGGCGATGAAGTTTTGTACCGTACCAGTTACAATTTACAAATTGGAAGTTGAAGTTATCAATATTTCCCTGACACTCATGCTGGAAATCTTAATATTTTTTTAACTTAAACGCTGTTTGTTAGTTAATAAAGTAGGAGAAGGACTTACGGTAGTCGAAGTTGATCCAGCGTGAGTCCACTCTCTTCCGCCGCTTGTTTAATCCACGTATCCTTTCGATCACATCCATTCAGTCGAATACAACGATACCCTTGTCCCCTTGTAGGTTTTTCAGGGAACCAATGATCTCGGAACCTTTCAGTCAATGTTTGTACCAGACGAGCCTTAAATCCTTCGAGTTGATCTTTGTTGATGGGATTGCTTGCATTATTTAATTCTATTATATTCGCTAAAAACCGCACTGCCACTGATATTTCGTCTTTCATGATTTTAACTTGCTTCGATAGTAATAGCGAGGAGTCAGACAACAGAATTTGTAGCACTTTAGGCAACTGTGAATTTTAGTATCTAGTTCGTTTGTACCGCACACTGGTAAAACGATTGAGAACATATGGACTTCAATTGAATTACTCCAAGAATTGTAGGGACGCCTATCTATTTAAAGATGAGGCGACACCTTTGGTTGTTTCGCAGATTAGTGAAAGGCCAATTAAACGATTAGGCGAATGGCCAACTTTCCAATTCCAATTTAACAATGGTGAAATGGTGATTAAATTCCTTAAACGACGCCTTTATCCCGTTGTTCCGTTAATCCCTGAGTGATGAACTTTGACCTCTTGTTGAATAGTTGAATCCGCACACTCCAAATGAAATATTCTGTATGTATGTAGTCTACTGCAGCCGACGAGGAATGATTTTCCAAACTCGTAAGAAATGTATCACTGCGCTGCTGCTGTAACGCTGTAAGCAACACAACACATAACATTGGTTTTGGTTAAGGTGAAGGTAAAAGCAAAAATCGATATTAGATACGTCAAGTTCCCATTAAAATTAATCCAAATCAATATTTGATTTCTGACTGCAGCTTAGCTTTCTAAAAATCAGCTTTCTATTCCATGCATTGTCATTCATCGGACGAGGACATTCCAGTATAGAAATAAACTTTCTCATTAGTATTTGCCAGAATTTCTACTCGGTCCAATTCGAAAACAAACGTTTACGGCTTATAAAGTTAAACTTATTTCGTGACTATAGGTTATTAAACGTTTATGACTCTACTAAAACTAAGTATCTGGATTAATTGGCATTTGCCGATTCGCCATGAGAATACGAAATTGCAGCTTAATTTTGCGAAACTTGGAGCCTTCGATTTTCGAATTCCCTACTTAAGTCTAATTACTAGAAAACTTTCTCGAACAGTTTGTGTAAACTTGGTAAATACATACAAATACTGATTTCAAGCAATTTCAAAAAGTTCAAAAAAAAGATTAAGAAAATAGAAAAATAAAAATGGACTCCTTTTTGCCCTTCTTCGGAAAAGATGTGACGAGCAGTTTCAGTCAAGAACTCAATTGAACAAGTTGAACTTTTTGAAAAATTGAAAGAGATTTATACCAAACCCAAACAAACTGTCTTGTCTTGCATACTGTCTTGTAAAACTCTCACACTGTACGAAAGTAATTAATAAATGGCTGTTTGCGACAGATATTCAGAATCATTTTTCATTTGCTTCGATTCCAGTTCTACACGACAAGACAACCAGGCAGGCCAGAGCAGAGTAGACGTTCGACGTTCCCCGGACCTCCGGGTTTCGATAATCGATATGATAATTCTAAATAATTCGGAACTACGGGATCTCTTGAGAAACTATATTTCTTAGAGGGGACTTGGATTACAGTTTTACAATTCGGTTCGCTCGATTTTTGAGTCGTGATGCGATTTCTCTAAACTGAACTAATTAATTAGAACTAAAACTCCACCGACCTTTCTCTCTCAAGCTTTCGAGAGCTTCGTCAGTATATTCTAATGGCCTCATTAGCCTATACCCGAAACCCAATTGTCAACAAAGAGCGTGCATTGAAATTACTTAATCGGTATTGGCCGGGTAGCGTTTTTGTCATAGTCTTGTTTTTTTTAAATCAGCCCAACTCGCCAACTCGATACGATATCATTCATTGTTACATACCTACATACCTTTACTGTGAGGAAGAAGTATTTTCTAGAAACGTTAATTTTGGTTACAATACATATATACAGTCCTCGGGTCATCGCAAAATTAAGATAATATCAACTATACTAAACCATTAGCGATTAGCCGATAAAAAACCGACCACCCGACACCCGAACCCGATTGACAACAAAGAATCAACAACGAACAAAGCTCAATTAATTGCTATTACTCGCTATTGAACCGAGGCAGGTGAGTCATAGTTCAACCCAAATACAATATTTGACGAAATCATCTTGCAAAACGCCAACAATACCGGAGACATAAACATATTGAGAAATTCGTAATTCTTTCTCTTGAATTCAACGTCTAGACAAACTTTCTTTCATATTTAAAAATTACATATGTACGCAACGCACGGTTCCTGGTTACAGTTGTTTGTTGTTGATTGTTTTGTTTACAAAATCAAAAAAACAAACAAATACCAAATTGCCCCGGATACTTAATCCAAATCCAATAATCATAATACCTAATAAATTAAAATTATGCTCCCTTCCCTAATCCCTACTGCCTACTTATAATAATCTAACCAAGCAAGCAAACCAAACTTACATTTTAAGAGGTTTCACCTTTCGACCTTCCTCATCTAGTTCACTTCTCAGTTCTCATAACTCAAACGCAAACTCAACTCAACCATCAACGGCAAAAGACAAAGATAAAGCAGAGCAGAGCAGAGCAGAGTATAAAAAAAATACTTTTTTAATGAATTATTGTGAGCCGTCGTCCGTCCGTCCGTTGAACAGAACATAACAAAATACCACAACAGAAGAGAACAGAGGATAATAACAAGAGTGAGTTGGGTCGTTCCATTAAGAGAGACTTGAGGAGGGGAGTGAGGGCCTATGTTATGTTACTCAGACTTGTACCTCATACTCAATCTTTGTACCTCAATTTTATTTGTTGTACATTTTAAGAGAGAGAGAGAAAAAAAAATAGGTGGGGAGGGGTGTAACATTAACGTACGTACGTAGGAACGAAGCAACAGCAATAGCAATGGGCAAAATCACTGCATCTGCATCGAACTAGTTTGATGATGAATATAACGCTTCTCTCACCCCGTGTGTCTCTCTAAATACGCAATTTTTATGCTTATGTTTACACATTTTGATACTAACCTTGTCTAGCTCGTACCTACGTAGATTAAGAGTTTAGGATTCTCTAGAATATTTCCAAAATCGTCTATCGTAATCCTATTTGTATCGTCTAGTGAAGTAAAAATTATGAAAAATGGACTCACCCTTTTATGAGAAGTTAAACGCTTTCTTTGTTTCGTCTAGTGGAAGAAAGAACGTAGTCGAAGAGAGCCTAAAAAAGGGATCACACCACCACCACACGTACACGAACTACCAACGAAACGAACCAGTATACACTACAGACAGAGTACAAGTACAAACAACAACGTAATATTTATGTAGGATAAAAATGAGTCAAGCTGGCTGGTTGGTTAGTTGGGGCTGTAGTTGTGTAGTTGTAGCATTAGCATGTAGGCTGTAGCCCTAGTAGTAAGTTGTAGGTTGTAGCTCTAGCCATGTAGCTGTGCTGTATAGCTGTGGGTTGGTAACGTTGGAAGTTGGAAAGAAAGGATTGTACATGTACGTAATGCCTTTTTGCGTCAATTCCTTTCCTTCCATGGGGGGAGACGCTCAAGGGGTGAAGCTGAAGCCGTGAAGTCGTTCCTCTGTTCACCTCTGCGGTGTCGCAATGATAAGACCGCTACAAGGAGGTTCAGAACAAGTGCTGGCTAAATTCATTTTTAATTAATTAATATTCACTAGACCTAATGGACTTGAGACCGCCTAGACCTGGAACTCGTTAAACCGACTCTGGAAAGAATGGAATAGTTTCAATTTGGCCTAGGAAAGGTACCCTTAACGGAAGGGAAAAGCTATTGCTGTGAAATACCCAGTACATAAACTCACTCCCATCATCCCACAATCCCACTTGATGTCAGTAGGGAAAAATACCAAACACCAAACAACCAACAGCTGTTATGTTCTGGTCAACTAAACTACTTCATATACGTAGTACATTTACATTTTATGTACGTACGTATAAACGTATAGGTTCTATCTAAGGTTGTAAATATTTAGCCGTGATTTCATCTTCTCCATGTTATTTGTAATTGTAATGCTTTGCCCCAACCATGAAACTCATGAAATGATTCATGCATGAATTAATTGCCTCCGGCTTTTTCTTGGAAGGAACGTGTAGTAGTTTAACTTAAGGTAGCTACCAGTAAGAGTAACACTACGAACCATCCCTATCATTTTTTTCCAGGCGTCCAAGTCCCAAGGTTAAAATTAATAATATGCGTTTGAGTTTGATTGACATGTTACGAAATATATTTTGATGAGAAATCAAGAAATGACAACATTCACCGGAAAACTTGGACATGTATTTATGACTAGTACATTATGGTCCTTTTAGTTTCTAGGACCGCACCGGTTTGCTGTAGGATCTAATTTATGAATGCAAGGCAACTTTCCAGAAGCTTGCGAAAAGCATTTTATGCGTTTTAGCATTTTATCATTTACGTTGTAACTTGTAAACTTGAGAAGCGAGCACTTTTGAGCAGGTTCGTATTATTTTCTAAATCCGGGTTGCTTTTGGTTAATCTTCCACTAATTGTATTGCTTGATGCTTGTACGTAAAAAAACGTAAAAAAGTACGACCACAAAAAAGCCCACTGAACTCGTTCATAAATTACGTAAAGTAGATGGTAAAAAATATCGAACGAAGTTCATGAACTTCCCTCCGAGGAAAACGCGGAAGAAATTCCCATATTCAAAAACTAAAAAATTATAATTTTCAGAATTCAATCGCACGTGTGTCAGTTGTGTTTGTATTTTATTATAAAACAGCCAGTATTTCTGTTTTGAAAACGTATTTATTTTCGTAAAAATCTGGTCTATTGAAAACTAATCATGGAAGAGGAGTATTTGGAAAATAGAAATGGTTCTGTCGGGAATTTAGCCTCTCCTGAGACTTCGGCAGACGAAGACGCATTCAAAACAGTGTTCAAGATGTTCAAGTCATTCAACTATGAGCAATTGTTGGAACAAGGAGTCCGTCAAAATCCGTTTTGAGATTTAAAATGCAATTATGCAATGCAAGGCGAATTCTTATTTGTACCTTTGATGTTGTGAATTGGCGTAAGTCTGCGTCGACAAAATACCGGAATAATTAATAACAGATTATATTCGCCGTAACCGTACCGTAACGGGATATCGAATATCGATTAATACCGATCGTATTTCCAGTCTTTCTTTACGTTACGGAATTCATGTGTATATTATGAACCTCAAAGGTACCTAAAGAATTCATGTTGCAAAAATAGAAAACACTCATTCTCATAATTTTCATGCAAGCCTCCCTCAGATATTTCGCTAATAAATATAAATGAGAGTGGGATTCCTCCTCCTTTCCCAGTAACGCTAGAGCCGGGAGTACAGGATTCAGAGAAAGTGTTCGGCCTTAAACCGATATCATCATGGAAGATTTCGAGGTTCAAATTTCCGGAAGGTTAGAAGCATCACTCATCACTGATCATTGTTTTCTTCAAAGCACAATGCAAATCTACATTAACATTTATCATTGTCATTTTCAGGATTAGTGTTCATTAGAAACCCGTTCACGACTGAGGGCCAACACTATTGGATATCAACGTGTTTAAGAGAATATGTAAAGCCACCACATGTCACTAATATTTCCAACTTGGAAAAAAGTAATGGTTCACGAGGGAAGAAAGGCAGGCCTATCGCCTCTGGGGATGAATTCTATAAGAAATTACGATGGGTTACCTTTGGTTATCATCATAATTGGGACACTAAGGTAAATCGAAATAATTCATATTATACTCACTCACACTCGTCGAGTCACTATAAGAACTGACCAATCTTTTCTGGGATATTTTAGGTGTATTCAGAAGATAACAAATGTGACTTTCCACAAGATTTGTACGATCTAACCAGATACATGGGCACTGTACTTGGATTTCAAGACTTTAAGGCAGAAGCTGCAATTGTGAACTATTACAACTTTGACTCAACGCTCTCTGGGCATCAGGATCGTTCTGAAGAAAATCTTGAGGCGCCATTATTTTCGATAAGGTAAAACTCCAATTCCCCAAAGCACAGTAACAGTTACAGTTCAATTTAGTAGACTTTTGATAGAGGAGTCGTTTTATAGACCAGGTCAGGACCAAGGTGATAGCTGTCAGTGTCAGTCAACGTTACTCAATTCGCTAAATTCGCTTTGACATCTTGTTCTGTAGTTTCGGTCAGTCAGCAGTATTCCTAATTGGAGGGGAGACAAAGGATATACGACCTGCAGCAATTCATCTTCAAAGTGGTGATGTTGTTGTCATGTCTGGGAAAAGTAGGCTTGGTTTCCACGGTGTTCCCAAAATTATTAAATCGGAGGACAAACCATGGCTTTCAGCTGAATTGAATCCACAGTCCCTCTCCCCCTCCACAGTCACCACACTTGACGAACCAGAGTCAAAGAAATCAAAAACGGAAATGTTAAACTCAAAAGATATCTCAGCAGATATTGGGCAAAGTAAATCAAGTTGGGAAGATTTTTTGTATGACTACGCAGGGCGTTGTAGAATAAATCTAAATGTAAGACAAAAACATTGATCTAATATCCACCGTGCTGAACTAAATTTTAATAAACTGACACTTAATTTTTTACTCAGTTGTATCTGATTGAATTGTTTGCCAAGTTTGCCTCAGACGAATTGTGTTGCATGTGCATGAAATGCTCAGGCAGTGGCCCTGAATTCGAAATATGATTTTTCACTGTCATTGAATTGAATGCCACGTCCTGTCCCTCCTAAAGAGCTAGTGTTCCTTAAAATTAAATATTGTCCAATGAACTAGGCCAGTAAAAAAATAAGGTAGTAACTCCAATTCAAGACATTTTGTATATAACAGTATATTTAATTATGCGTCCCAAAAATTATGATTATCAGTCAGAGCACTTGCACACGTAATTGTCTACATACGTAAATGACTTTCTCTTCTTTCAAATAAAATGCATGCATGCGCTTTTGGTACGTGAAAATCGTTTTGACGCGAAACTAAAAGTAAAATCAACTAAATAAAGGAATCAATCAATCATTAAAAATCTTACGGCTGTACTCTAGAGCACACCATATTTTTTTCTCAAGTAATCTACGAGTCTTTCCATTTTTCTTCCGCATCCTTTTTAAATTCCGGTTCCAATTGAGATCTGAAACCTCCGAGCACATTCGAAGTGGCTTCCGCAACAAGAATAATTGGTCTGACGACAGTTGGAGGGATTTGTCGAAGAACCCCTCCGACAGCCCCAGATACACCTTTTTGCTCATGTTCCTTACTTGCAACCCGGACAATAGTCTTTGCAGTATCGCCCAAACCCTGTAGAAAAACAGGTAGGTATGGTTATTTATAATTCCTGTCTAAGGGTCACCCTGTGCAAGAAATTAAAATAAAAATCACCTCCTTCACGACATGGTAGGCATTCGTCATTCCTTCCCGGATGTCACTCGGCTGAGCGTATCGCTTTTTCTTGTACGAAGACTGTCTTCTTTGCTGTTGGACACTCGGCCCCGGGGACACCATGTCGTAAGTAAATTCGGCAGCTCCCTACAAAATTTTACGAGCATATTAATCACATTCCATCCAACAAGTCGTGGTGGTCAAACAAGAAAAACAATAGACAGATTTAAATTACCTGAATAGTTTGTACAAGTCGATTCGTTAACTCCAATGCAGCCATTGCAGCAGATGTCGAAAACGCATTAGCTCCACGCTGAAAGAAATAGAAATGCAGACGTTGATGAAAATACTAACTTATAACTTATATTAAAAGACAATTCAAATTAATTTAAAACATACCTGAAGACCTTTGGCAATTCTGCCATCCTTTTGATACTGTTCAATGGGTAACCAGAATAAGTCTCGCATGCCTTGAACTGAAAAGAGAAATCACCTTGAACAAATTCTCGAGACTAGGGAACAAAATTACTCAGTAATTTTTCTTACACAATTGTACAAAACTGTACATCGGACCCACTCCTCCAAGCAAATTGGGCAGTTGATTTTTCTTTATATCATTCGTCAACTCGACGACCATGAAGGCAAAGAGTTTTTCCAGACCCAAAATTCTAATTCAATAATTACAAATGATAAAATGTAAAAGAGTAAATCCAGAAGAATCATATAAGCAGACAAGAATTTTATTGCATACCCATGCCGATG
Organism: Protaphorura tricampata; assembly: GCA_034698835.1. Taxonomy (NCBI): domain Eukaryota; kingdom Metazoa; phylum Arthropoda; class Collembola; order Poduromorpha; family Onychiuridae; genus Protaphorura; species Protaphorura tricampata. Next base: position 11,991 of record JAQGCB010000209.1, read on the forward strand.
ATTAATTTTTCGTAATTGAACTTCTAAACAATTCAATTGGGCCAATCCCATTAGAATTCCAGCGAGAGGACCGTGAGTCATGTCCATTCTCTTGCCCCGATAATCCAGACGAATTGGCACCTCCGGAGAAAATATCACTTGCCTGTAATATTAAAAATTTCCATTAAATGAAGAAGATCATTAACTATTGAGAGCTCTCTTTGCCAGTTTCAGGTCAAACTCTTACCTAAAAAAGACTGGTCCCTGGGGCTTAGTGGAATCTATTGAAGGGTCTCTCGAACAAGTTGATACATTGTCATCAGGGACAGTAGAATCCTCAAAAAACAGTAGATTTGAAGCATCCGCGTTGTCATACTGATTCTGTTCTTCAGCTTCATTCATGGTCACAGTCATTACAGGTAGAGATTCTACCGAAGGGGTGTGGCTAGGGGGCTTCATAGCGCCTTCATCGTCTGAAAATAATGTTTGTCAAAATATTAAATGACTTTCGGCGTAGGACATGGGGAAATATCAGTACAGTATCGATACGTATTTTAGGAGATTCGGTTGCTTTTCGTTTTGACTAGGGCAGGTCCCCACTAGTAGAACAAAACTGTAGTGAACAGGAAAAAGTGATCAATATCCGATAAGAACTTACCATCGGCTTCATTTTTGGGTGAAACATCATTGTAAAATTGGTATAAAAATAGTAATGCGTCTTGGTCAATGTTTAGGCGGATAGGAAGTAGGGATATCTTTAGACAACATTCTTCAATTCCTAATTGTGGATCAGGTCTCAGATGGGCAGCTTTAATGATGACCTAAAAAGTTTTCATTATTATTAACTGTCCGATACAATTAATTGCCAGAGTATTCGATCAGCATTTTATTAGAAGTCTTCTTTATATACTTACCATGTGTGCATGAGACTGTTTGGGTTTGGCAGCTGAAGTATACAAATACAACATTTTATTGAATTGGGATGATTGAAGTCTGTCTCGAATTTCAACGTTATTGATCACTAAAACTTGTCGGGATGCCTGCTCTGTGTACTCGGGGTAGACTTCGTGGTTAAATTTGATCTGAATGAAATAAGTATACAAATACATAATTTAAAGACTAAATTTTTAATACGAGGAAGGTCTCCCAAAATCATAAGTACATTAAGTACCTTCAGCAAATGTAATTCCACACAAATATCATTTTTTCTTCCCTTCCCACAATAATTGTTTGAATTATCGAATCCCTGGTTCCGTCGTGCCTTAGGACTCTCAGAAGTATCCCATGCATTCTGTACAGATTAGTGATACTGATTTTATATATCTTCGAATAACAATTTTCTCCCAAATGTTGTTCACACATACCTCAAAAACCTTTGTCTTGGAAAACATAGCAGCAGAATTCAAAGCATCTATCCCAATATCAACTTGTTCATTTTGATCATACATATTCATATTCAGACTATTGGCCGAACCATGAAGGTCCCTGTAAATAAAACTTTATGAAACGCGAATTCTATACCCGTGGGAAAATGATATCTTTTGAAGGGTCTCACGTTTCGGGTTCAGTAGGACATTTTAGTGGTGTAGACTTGGATTGCTTTGAATTCCATGACGAACCAAAATCATTTCCACCATACAAATGCCAAACAAGACTAATGTCTTGCAAGGTGTATCTCGTCACAGGCATTGGGTAATGCTTGGGCGCTTTCAAAATATCCGTTCGTCCAACAGGTACAGTGAAATAATTTTCAATCATCCGTATTGGTTCATCAATCAAAACGCGTGCTTCAGGCTCACCACTTTTTGACTAGATGGAAAATCACCAATTAAACTAGAACTCATTCGTTGTATTTTACATGACCTGACTTGTGACTTACCAGAATACCGACGCCAGGATCATTTTCTAAAATACAAAATTCTTCATCATCGTCATCACTCAGGTTAATATCAACCGGGAGTCCATCTGCACTTTGCATTATCGGCTCATAGTAATTTCTAGACGCTGAACTGCAACGGGAAGTATCAAAATCTGATTGTATTGGATCAAATTTCAATTCAACTGTTGTTTTAGATTTTGAGGATTTTGTATATCGATCTTCTAGTCCCGTGAAAGCTTTTGATGAATCCAACATAGCCTCGGCCACCAAATCATTCACATGTTCTGTCTGAGACTGTGACATTCTTCTGTCCTTGTCATTAAGACTAAATTCATCTGTGTCAATCAGAGCCGGTTCACTCACAGATTCTCTTACTGGAGAGTACGCTGCTCCTTTGTCGTCAGGTATCAGATTCGCCACATCGCTAGCATCAAGTAAATCACCATAGTTCGCGTAGTACATTATCAAATTGAAAAGGGCTTTGCATGAATCACTGCAAGTTCGAATGTGAAGTACATTGTTGGATGCCTTGAGCTCAATACTTGGTGTTTCATTGTTACGGCCTTGACTCCGTCTCAAAGACATTTCAAAAAAATCCATGGCCATAACAGACACGTAATCATTTCGTAAATCATTTGATAATGTTTTCGGTGATATGAAAAAATTTGCATCTTCGCACATGAATCGGATAACTTTTGTATTCGTTTGAGCTGCGATATTACTCGAAATACTGAATGCCTGCACGGTTAGTATGCTTCTTAACGGCAAGTTCAAGGGTCTGGAAGCAAAATAAAATACATACTACGAATTTGGAAAACCTTACCAATCACAGTCTAACCGTATTTTCTGTGAGACATGTACTTACGAATAATCTATAGCACAATTCCATAAATGCAAATGAAGTTCAGTTAAAACTGAGGACGGTGTGTAGCCAGAAATGAGTGTGTCAGTCACGTCAAAGAAATCAATGACTTGACTCAACCAAGAACGATTCGGTAAACTGACACGATGATCCAAAGTTCCATTCCTTATACTCACAGCTAATTTGAAAGTTTTTACATTTTTTTCGGGTTCACGGTCAATTTTTATCGCCACTGCCAGCATGTCCGGATTGTCACAACTCAAGGAATCAGATTGTGACTTTAGAAGGACTCCTGCTTCACTAGGATAAATGGTCCTCTTCAAATGTTTCCCAAATCGTGGCACATCAATGTCAATACTCAACAATTCTGTGGATTTATAATTAATATTCAGAGTTAATTAGGGAATTCGTTATCCTTATTAACAAAAGCGTAACATTATACACGTAGACACTTGCCATTATGATAAAATTCTGCCTTGTTAGTGTGTACACAAACGTAGCCCAAATTTCTATTTCCCTTATATCCGGAAACCACAAATAGAGTTCCTTGTTCAACTTTCAAAGTGACTTGACCTCGCTGTTCTGGGACCACACTTCCAGCTTGGTTCTGTGGAACAAAAAATTTTGATTAGAAACACCCAACGTAATGAACAAGGTGGTTCCAAAAAAATCCATCTATTACAACACTGTGGCGTAGTATATTGAATAAATAATTATGTGGGACCAACCGTAAATGGAGTGAAGAATGAGCACGTTCCTTTATTCACGACGATATTCACAGTCACATCACTTTGTCCTGTTCCTAAAGTACCCTTCTCTTTCTTAGTTTGGAATTTTGTGGACTGGTTTGGTTTGTAGAATGAAGATATCTCTTCCTCCTCGTCTGATTCCGAATCTATAAAAAACGACGATATTTGCATGAAATATTAGGCGAATAATTATCCCCATGCTTTAAAAAAGAGAGAAAATGACCTCCTGCTCCAGTATTAAGTCCTGTACTACAAGGTGCAAAACTGCGAAACGGGGTTGGTGTTTTCTTAAGTTGACGAGGTGTTCCTGACTCCCACAGAAGCAAATCATTCCCAAATCTAATAAAATAATACGAAATATTAAAAAATAGTCCGGGACAGTCTGAGAATCAACTACTACAATTTCTACCTGTTATAAATCTCCTGGAAAAAATGTTTGGATGGTAATGACACACTGAGAGAACGTAAATTCATGTCCACTTTATAAATTGTATCTTTTGATGCTGCCTCCGCAAACTCACTCATCTCAGTTCTGTCCCCAGGAATTACACTTTCATCTAAGAAAATATTTTGCAATCAATACATTTTCGACGGAAAAATTATAGTACAATTAAAACTTACTATTAATGCTTTCATCTTCATTTTCTGACTCAAGACTTTCATGAACTATTCGTCTGGAACTAAACACCGAGGGTCCTTGCGAATTAGAACCGATGACGGAATCCAATGAGTCTTGCTCTCCTGGACATTCTTTCCCTTCGACCGGTTCCACAGATTTCTCAGGATACAGAGAAACGACAACTCTGCACAGTTTTTAAAATAATTAAAATACGTTACGCAGGTATGCTGTGGACATAAACGTGAAAATATTATTTTGGTACACTAACCTTGGCCAATCAAATCCTCGAGATTTCATTGACATACCCTCCGTCTCAGAATCATAGGAACAGGCCTCAGCAAACAAAACTGGTGTTTCTCCTTCATTTTCCTTAAAATTCGACCAAACAATTACATGATTATGATTGACAAAATTTTCATTTGAAAACGCCCTGACGTAAAATGTGGGTTATCCTCCTATACAAAATCAAATTGCTTACTTTATAGTACAGCTGAGCTTCTTCACATCTAAAATCCAGTTCCACCTTATCGGAGTTCGAATTTAGAACAGTGGAGAATGTAAATTCTTTCGCTTGAAGTATGACAGAGTCGTGTCTAACATTTCGAATCCACGAAGGGAGTCTGTCCATATCATTCTCTGCTCTACAGTCCGGAATTGGAAACCTGGTCGAAATAGAAAGTTAAACGTGATGTGCAATCTGCAATGCGACCTGTTGGCGTAATCAGAGACTTTCATACTTACCGAAAATTAACCGAAAAATTTGGCGAAAAAACTTTCAGTAAAATAGTGCTCTGACCACGGTTCAACGAATACCGATCATTCTAGAATGATAAAAATATTTCAATTATGTTTTAAATTCTAAGCAATAGATGTGCAAATCCTCATCAATTATTAGCTACGAAGAGAAAGTAAATGAATTAGAAATACAAACAGGTAATGCAGTGCAACCTCGTAATTATCGACAGCAGAATTCGCGAAGAAGTGTAACTGAGGATTCAAAAGAGAGTTGATTCTACTGATGATTGAGATGTCCAGTTCTGACGAGCCCTGTTGCATATTTATTCTGAAATTGTCGAAATAAAATAATTTTATCCTCTGAGAGGCAAATGCGAACCTCCAAAAGTACTGTCTAGAATTCTTACTTTAGTGTAGTCTTGGTCGTCGGGTTCCTTGAGCGGTAGTTTTTATGCTTAAAATCTATTCGGACTGATTCTGACGAATATTGTCCAAAGTTGTCCGTAAAATTGAGGAGCTAATATCAAAAATAAAATGAATAGTAGAGTGAAGTAGATTACTCCTTCTGTTGACTATAAAATATTAATAATTCTTTCTATATACCTCGGTGTAGCTAAGGAAAGGTGTTCCACCATTCACATGTTCCATGCAACACTCAACTAAATCACAGAATCCTAGAGACACGTGTCCTGCTGTTAAAGGTACACCGTCCGACACACTCATCAGTCCTTCAACCTTTAGTGGAGCTCCAATCAAACTGTAAAATTTAAAAATTTTAAAAATCCATAACGTTACAATTATGGCTGATTCTTACCGAGTATGACTCAGGGTACACACTGAATTCAATTTGTCCCTTGTACTATCCATGTCTTTCTTTCCAGAAACGGCAGACCCACTTAAACCAAGACCTCGAAAGAATGAATCAGAGCATGACTTCATTTTCTCAACGCCTGAAGGCTCTACAGCAGTCGAAGTTGATAAAATGAGAATATCTTCGTGGAGGAGGACTATAATTGCGCTTGCGAATGACACTGTAAATTGAGTCATTTCTACCTCCGTTTGCAACATCATTTCTATTGGATAAAATTAAACAAATAGAAAATCAAAATTGCTTCGATGTTTCAATGTTCAGTGAAAAAACCACCTTTCGATTGCTTAGGAGATAGAGGAGAACAGAAAAGACTTGGTGAAACAGCTGTCGAGGCTAAACTCTCCGTCACGGATTGATGCATAGAGGAAGAACCTGATATTGTTGAGTTATTCATCATAGTGGAATGTACGCTATTAAAATTTCCATTTCTTGTTCTCTGCATCGGCAAAAATTCTTCGTCACTTTCATCTGAAAAAGTTTATGAGACAAACATTAAGAAATTATATTTTTATATTCGTATGAATATGATTATGGATACCTATATTTGACCATCCTTGTTGCTGTTGAAGGCCTTGAAGACCAATTCCACCTGGTTTAAGCTGTTCTTGTAATTCTTCCTCCACTCGTCTAAAATCAAAAGTGTCCATCAGTTTATCCCTTTGCTTTCCAGATGCCACGCCATCCCTGTAGAACAGAATGCACAGGAGAAGTTAATTAAAGCTTAAGTATCAAAAGGCGGTCTAAAAATTCAATTTGGATAACTTTCTGTTTTGAAGTCTTACACGTACATTGTAGTCGAAATCGAGTCCGGGTTCAACAGCTCGTTAACCAGTTTCATAAGTATATGGGCTTGGATTGGTGAAAGAAAAGCAACCAATGACCCAAACTTGCAATCAACGGAAATCTGAGGAAATGGTCCATAAAATATTATTCACCTTAATGAACTCTGAATGTATTTCCTTCAAAATAAAATATCCTACCTGTGGACCACCAATGGACTCATCCTTTTTAATCCTAAGCTTTACCGTGTGTGAACCGTTGAATCTTGCAATTCGAATGAGGTTATCCTCAGCGTCATCTTCATGGTAAGACTTAGCACCCTGAATCAAAGGATGATTCAGAATAAATTCACATTGTTTGAAAAGTTTGGTCTTTGCCCAATCCTTGACTCCCGTAATAACTGTCCCCATTCGACTTACGTCAAAGTCATCTCTCAAATCCCCTCCTGACTTGTAAATATCACTGTAGCATTCTATTCCCTCAAGTGTAATTTTCTTTTCAGAAAATGGAGCCGCATTTTTCCTTTGGTTATCACGATCATCAGTGCTTATCTCATCAGAATACTTCCATCTGTATTGGAAGAATATTTAAAACTTAGTTAATGTCTCAATTAAACATTGGTGTTTTAGAAATTTGAAAACCGAAACTGTTAACTGTAAACTTACTGTCTGATATGAAACTCAGCCGCTACCCCAACTACATCTCCGCTTTGCATTGGTTCGACTCGTACGATAGAATCTCTGCAACTCATTTTGACTCGAGATAACACTGAAATTGATATAACAAGTTGAGTACTTGAGTATAATTCGTTTGTCTCGTGATGACTGACTGAATTATCTCACCTGCTTCTATAGCCTGTGCACAATGTTCAACTCCAGACATTGGATTGTCAGCTTCAAGACTTGCCAATTCTTTTTCAACATCAGAATCTGATGTTTTTAGGCAATCCTCTGCCAATTGCATACTGGATGCCATACTTGTCCACATAGATTCTAACATGGAAGCACCTAAAATATATTAGGTACATAAATAACTGTAACTGTAAATACAGTTTGCGAACTTTAACCAAAGTTTCGCTATTACCATTGTCGACCCTCTTTTTGGATTGAACAGTGACCTGCATTCCGGTAACCTCGATATTACAACTCTCATTTATCAATGAGTACCATGGTATCGTGACGGAGACTTGACCGAGGTGTCCATCTTTGAATTCAATAGGTATATTATGCTGTTCGGCCACTGCATTCAATGCCTACATTACAGACATAAATTAGTAGATTCAACTTTCTTACGCAATTCCCAACAGGGACTACTTACCTGACAGTCCAAGGAGACATTTGTAACTGTCCCTGTCCCATTGAGCAAGTTTACAGACAGTTGGTCCAGAGTTAATTTTTCTAGAAGGTATTGTCCCAAATATCGTTGGAGCAAATACCTCCCAACTCGCTTCTTAATATTCTCACCCAAGCTGGACCACATGGTGAGAGCGATAATTGGGCTAATCAGTGCCCTTTATGTGGTGTCTGGAATCATACAGAGGAAAAACTTGAGTACAAATAAATTTAACTATAACTAAATAACCACAATAATATTTGTCGTCTCAAATAATAATAATACTCTTTTCAGTCTTTCCCAACGTTCAATAGAATAGAAAAGGTGGTCGATTTAATCCACTATGCATTGGTGACTAGTGATTAGTATAGTAGGGATACAAAGTTGTCTCGCTCAAAGTTGTATGTTGTATAGTTCAAGTATTTGTTTCATTGGATTGTGATAAAAGAAAAGACAAGAATTTTGTTGTAATTTTTGAAAAATAATACCAACTAACGCAAAATAAATTGTACGTGTACCATAGTACCAACCAAGATTTTACACAAATTGAACTCTGCAGAAAATAATTCTATTATAAACTATTTAGATTAAAGCACCAGTCTAGAGGAAAAGAACGTAATCAAATATTTTCTAAATTATGTACCTTCGTTAAGAGCTAAGAATACGCCATACACGTTTCATTACGTAATTTAAGCTGATCAGCTGATATAATTTTTTTTAATACGCTTTGTTTCTTTGTTCTAATCTTTGTCTAGTTTGCAGCGAAAACTGAGGACTCAGGGCCGTGGCCAAAAGAGTGACCGTTCAATCAAACACAGTCAGTGCTGGTCACTGAAAAATAGGTATATTTTCTTGTGGTGCTATGTGCTGTGGCTGTGGGTAATTATGAAGAGTTTAAAAAAAAACTGTAAAAAGTTGCTAGTGTTATGATTCATGTGATGATAAACTGCGACTGAGGATTCAAATCCACACGCACTGTTTACAATCAAATATTCATTCACGTCATGTGGCTCTTTTTAGCTCTGCCTCCACTCCATTTCACACGGTCCCAAATGTATTACGCTTTCGTTGCAGTTGCAGAAACAGTTAAACAGCCCATTTTTACAATTTTCCACGATAAAATAAACTACTAGTAAATTAACAGCACAGTTAGGCTTGGATCAATTGTAATTTTACATTACATATGTAATTAAAATATAAAAATACATCTATAAATACGTAATTATTTTGCAGATGATTTGTAATTGTGATTTGTAATTACATACTTTAAAGATGCTTGATTTGTAATTGTACCTAATTGAAATTATACACTCCCCTCAATTGCTTTTCTTGTATACTAAAGTTTGAACGAAGTTTAGCATCTAATCAGAGAGGAAAGACCTCTTTTTTCTGCTGAGAAACACAGAAAATGTGAAATTCAACATTGTAATTTGAATTGCTATTGTGTTTACATACAATTCTTTACTTGCCCAATTTCACTTGTGTTGTAAAGTAATCGTAATTAATTACTTCCAAAATTGTTCTTATAATTTCTACTTGTAATTCAATTACTGCCAAAAGTGTTTGTTGTACTTGTACTGATGGTGGAAACTTAAGTCAGTGCACGGATTGCGTGAAATTTACAAAAAACCATTTTTTATACACGAGGATTCTCATAAAAGCGACTCATCCGCGCCGTTGAGGCGCTATTTATGAGAATCCTCGTGTATGAGGCGCTATTATGAGAATCCTCGTATATGAGGCGCTATTATGAGAATCCTCGTATATGAGGCGCTATTATGAGAATCCTCGTGTATAAAAAATGGTGCACTAACTTAAGATTCCACCATCAGTAGGTCGTTTGTATTTAAATACATTATCAATGCAATTGATCCAATCTGTCCCCCCTCGGATTAACTGGGTTACTTTAACTAGATAGATACAAATAGAAATAGCTACCTAATAGGGAATAGGAGGAAAGTGTAGGATGAGGACGCCGGACGAGGACATCATGTCCTGGACATGATGAGGACTGAGTGAGTGTAATGAGAAATGATAGTAATGATAAATGATCGGAGAGAGAGTAGATAGTAGTGTTTATAATTGGGACCCTGTAACAAAAAGCGCAGGATTCGAACCAGACAGGGTACGAAATTCCTCGAGTTCACTTTAAACCATCCGCTCAATTCATCACATTTTCTGGACTTCTTTGGACTGCACTCACTCCACACACTCCCGTCACTCAAGTCCGGACAAAAAAATATACTGAAACTGAAGATAGAAAAACGTGACAACTGAAGAACCACTGAAAAAAAGTGAGTCAAGAGTCAAGACTAGTTGGAACAACACTTGGAACTTTTCCTTCACTTCTTCAGATCAATCAGAAATTACTGACAACTCTCAATTATTTGACACCACGTACATTGAACATTGACTGTCAATTTAATTAAAACCAGGTGAGTATGATAACGTACAAACTTAATTTAAAACAATGACGGATATATGCAGAATTAACGTAAGTTATATTTTTGGCTTTCAGGTTGTGGAGTACACAGTGGACAGTGGACTATTCTTAGTTTTAATTCTCAGACCGTAGAATAAACTCTTGAAACTTAAACATTGTACAAAAATAAGTCCAATTTTCTTGTCTTGTGACATTTGTTTCATAAAATATCAGAACAAAGTGTAAATATGGAAGAAGGTGTAGAATTGAAGAGTGATGACGTTCCGTTTGAAGTGTGTATTGGAAAAGGAATTACTCATATTGAGTATCATGAAAAACTCAACGTTATTTTTGTTGGGAATGAAAATCGTGAGCTACTGGTCATTGACCCAGCGTTGGGAGATATCCTTTATTTCATGAAACTCGGTAAGGTTTAGAAGCTTAACTAGATCAAACGTTTTTAATTTCTCGTTACGAAGATTTGATTCACTATCACTTTGGATATTTTTACTAGACGATGAAATTACAGTTGATGACAAATCGAAGGGATGGGACTTCAGCGTTGGATTGGATAAAATGGTTCTTGTGAATAAGGAAAAAGTCGGAATTCGTAGTGAGTATAATGGGATCGTTCTTGCTAGCTCCATTTTACAGACACCAGTTGCAAACTCAACCGACTACGTGCAGATTGAGCTGTCTAAAGTCGAGGTATTTTTACTTGTAACACCAAGTAAGGAAGTAAAGTTAATATGTTTAATCTCAACCGTTCTGTTTCCACTTTTGATTAGGCTGAAGGTTTATGCCAGGCGTTTGCTTCTATGGAAAGGACAATGGAGTCAGAACCAGCAGAAATAGAAATTGTGGAGAAGCAGCTCCAATGTCTTGTAATTAAGGATGGCGACTCAGAAACTCCTTTGGTATCTGTGAAGAAAGACAAAGTATGTTTAATTTTGAGGACTAACTGTCGTGTGTAATTAATTAACTGGTTCAGTAATTAATCCGTTTCTTAAATACTTTTTAGTGGTGCACTGTCCATTTGAATTTCTCACACGGAACACTCAAGTCAACTTTTCAGACTATGGTACAAGAACTTTGGAAGAAGAACGCTTATATTCCTCAACTGTCCATCGCATCTTCCATTCTGGAGAGGCTAAATATGTTGCTTTCACCTGGAAAACCCGAACTGGATATACCACTTGACAAGGCTGTTATGTTCAGTGAATCTGCTCGTCTCGCAACCTTTGCAAACTGGCCACATATGGATTACAAGTAATTTTTCCACGAGGAATGTTGAAGTGAACCAAATTTCGTTCCATAGCTTAATTTGTATAATTCTTTCAGATGGGCGTTACCAGAGAAAATGGCACAAGCCGGCTTCTACCATAATCCTAGTTCAAATGGAGATGATAGAGCAATGTGTTTTACGTGCAATGTATGTCTGGTCAGTTGGGAACCGACCGATGAGCCATGGTACTGAATTTTTTAAAATTCTAAGTTGTATTTCTTGTGTCTTTAACATCTCATTATAAATATGTTAAAATAAGAATAACGTGAAACATAATATAACTATTACCAGGTCTGAACATGAACGTCACTCACCATTTTGTCCGTTTGTAAGAGGAGAGCATACTCATAATGTACCCCTGTATTTGAGCTACGCAACGGCTCCAGCATTCACATTTAAAGAACGGACTCTTAATCTTGGAAACCCAATATTAGGAAGTTCCTCGTTTTCCAGTGGTGTTGCTGTCGGATACTCGAGTGGTTTAGTTCTGGTTTGGGATATTGCAAAGCAAGTTAAGGTTAGTTGAACAATTTGTATTTCTTTTACTCTCAATTTTTTTTGTGAATTTGAACACTAATTTCGATTCGATAATATTGTAGGAAGTGGCTCAATTTGAGGTTACTGCCAAGGATTTTCAGATGTTAGAGCCACAGACACCAACGAGCTATAGCGACGTCGATCTGAAACCTAAAGAGGCTTGGGTACTGGATATTACAGAGTCAGCAAAGAATTTTCCAAATCCAGGTATAGGTAATAGCTAGTTCATTATGTTTTTCTAAAATAGAGAATTTTATTTTTAGTATGCTTAATGGGTACCTAATTTTTCTAGAAACATCATTGGTGAATCTAATTGCTGAAGAAAGAGTTACAATATCTGCCGTTTCACTTGTTGGCCCTCCGTTGAAATATGAGAACTCTGCCACTATTCCACCTTCAGTTGTAATTGGTGGAACTTTGGAAAAGAAATCGGGTCTGTTGGACGAGCATTCCATTACGCTCGTACCTTTCATCTTTGTGTATGGACTGAGCTCAACTTTATTTCGAAGAAATGAAGAGTCAAATAAGAATACGACAGACGTTTTTAAGGCAAATGGTAGTACAGGTATGAACTCATTACCAGACGCTGGTCAGTTACAATTATATTTGTAATTAAATTACAAAATTACAATTACGTAATTGTAATTAATTGCTTGAAGGTGCTTGTAATTGTAATTGTAGTCTATAATTCAAATTACTTTTTTCTCAGTTATTTATTTATTTTTATTTATTTATAATTGACAACGCCCTCGTAAGGTCATTAAGCTGTCAATGAAATACTTTTGCTGACCCTGTAACTCTGAGGTTTGAATGGTGTACTCAAGAAAATAGTTGTTTTTACTGCTTAGAAGCTCAAAAGTATTCGAAATTGTAATTGAATTCGAATGACGATAAATTACTTTCACAATTTTTCATGTAATTTGTAATTAGTTACTTTCGAAATTGTCCATATAATTTGTAATTGTAATTCAATTACTTGGAAAAATGAGGGTGTATTTTGTAATTTCTAGTTAAGAAGCCTACTCATTACGAGATTACGCTTCCACTCGCCACTTGGATTCTCTCTTGTTTCTTGTACAGCTATTTGCTTTATCTAATAAAAAATGTTAATTGCAGGGACTAAACAGGAAGCCCAAGCGTTCGAAGAGGAAATATACGGTTCGTACATGTCGGAAAGTGATCTAATGTCGGACTCAATCAGTATTTTTAGTGATTTGAATATGAGTGATTCGTCTGGGACATTCGTTTTGGATCCACCAAGCCTGAGCAGTACGGCAACATCAACAGCCCCACCAAAAAAGAAAGGATCTTTGGCACCAAAGAAATTAGAAGTTTTAAAAAATAAAACTCCAACAAAACCAGTCCCTCGAGTCGGAATTACACAAAAATTGAATTTACCACTTGATATTCAACATTGTTGTACAGTTGAAACTATACTTCCTACATCTGATGGAACTCAACTCATAGTATTTGTGAAATGTGATCAAGGTGAACAATCGAATCTCAGTGTGCGTGGAGCTATCCTTATTTATCGTGTGGAAACTGATGCTGGCAAAATTGTTTTGGATTCCACACTAAGTATGGTACGGAAATTTGAAGACGCGAATGAGTTACCAGTTAGCATGGCTTTGCTACCAAATGATCATGGAAATTCAGCCTTGGCGTGTGTACTCACTAGTGGTGATGTTCAGGTGCTAAGTTTACCGGAGCTTTCAGTTTTGAACAGTGTTCACTCTGCTAGTGGTGACAAAATACAGACTGCAACTTATTGTTCAAGTAAGTTTTCCATTATCTGTACTTTCTATTGCTGACGTAATCACTTTTATTATTGATGCCAACATTATCGAATGCCAGGGGCCCAGGGGGTCACTGGGCTAGAGTGTTACAAATATGTGGTATGTGCATTTGGGTAGTGATTCAAGGGTACCTGGAAAGAGTATTGTGGCTGTTTTTGTTTTGATAATAAACTAGGTTAATGTTTGTTCGAAAACATTCCGCTTACGCATATGTCGGACGTAGCACAGAAACAAATTGTCCAAAGAATAGCTTACTACAGTAATTCAAGAAGGTAATTTATATTGCACAGACATATCGTCTTAAGTCACGAAAGTCAATACGGGTTTCGGAAAGACAGTGTTTAGGACAGGGAACTTGCCGTGGCGTTGTTTTGAACGTTATTCCAAAGAGTGCCGAGCGTCTGGTTCAATTCCTGCTTGGCTCTTCCGCTCTTCTATTACTTTTTCATTCCGGGGCACTTTATTCTTCAAAGTTCTTCGGTTTATTATCTGGATGGGACGACAAGGACCGCTCTCTAGAATGATTTTCTAGGGAAGAGTCACGTCGACGACATTTCAGTCAGAGTCAGACATGATGTCCCTTGCTACATAATTGTGGCAAGATGTCAGCCGTGAATGTGCGAAGCTACGGCGTAATGGCGTTTATTTTGTCATGCATTTTAGCCCTTCCACTAGAATGCACGACGAGGCTAAAATGCATGACAAGATAATTTCACATTCACGGCTGACATTTTGTCACAGTTAGGAAGCAAGGGGCAATATAAATTAAACGATGAAGCTAACTTAACTTTAAATCATTTTTTTTTAATTTCTTCGAAGGCTTGGAAAGACTGTGTTGTGGAACAAAGTCTGGACGTATTGAATTCTATATGATTGGAACTCAAACTGATTCTGACTTTGGGGATGAAAAGGCCGAACCCGTGATTGGGAGCGAGGAGATGGAAGCGGATAATTGGGAGTCTACCAACATGGACTGGTCACATCAGTCTGACGTTGCTAAATTAACAGTTTCGGAAATGAAACAACTGATTGACCTAACTCAGTTTGAAAATATTGTTCCATGTTATACTGCTAATGTCCCGTCCTGTTGGGTAAAAATCATTCAAGCTCAAAAAGAACGAAAACATCCTCAACATTTACATCATGAGAGTGAATTAGATTCGATTTCGTGGAGACTTCAACGGACCAAGTAAGTTCGAGTTCGATTACAATAGAAAATACAATCTCTCCCCAAATACTAGACCATGGTTGACCACTTCTTCAGGCGATCGTCAAATAATGTACACATTTTAATGTTTTTTGAACAGAAATTCTAGAAAGGACCATTTATTTGAGATCACTTTACCCAAGTCAACATATGTTGGTAAGATTTAATGCAAATGCAATGCAGCTTCAGCTCTAACCTACCTGTTCTCATCCTCTGTGCACAGGTCACTTGGACATTAAATTTTTGCTTCAAATGGGATGTGTGTCTTTACCAACGATAGAAGTTACACTTTACCGTGTCACGAAGAAAAAATCCACTACAGGTGGAAATGATGTAGACAAAGGAATTGATTTTGGTGTCCAATTAAAAACAAAGTCATCAGCAACTGAGTTTCTTAAATCAATCAATGCAAGAATTGTTTGTGGACCATTGGATTTTGGATCACACTTAGATCTGTCTTCTCAAGGTCAGTATTTACTTACATGTGATCTTGTTGTATTGGTTGACGCTTTAATAAAATGCAATCTGAATCTGAATCTGAAGGTGGAAATTTAGTCATGACAAGTCCAAGTCTCTTACCCAC
>JAQGCB010000210.1:0-27613 GCA_034698835.1 Protaphorura tricampata
AATCGAGGAGTGCAAAGTTTTCACTTCAGTTGACTTTTTAACACATACATACCTGTGAAATAGGTTCAAGTTCACAGACAATTGGTCTAGCGATGAATAATTGAATTCTTTTATTTTATTGTGATAAAATTTTTAGCGTCCTTCCGTACTTTTAACGATATTTCATACTATAATACAGTTAAGGCAGGTCTTTCGCTCGACTCTTGAATAATTTTTCTGGGTTACAACAATTGACATAATTTTGTGAGTATTTTTTAAGGTGGAACAACTTACGAAGAAACACAACCTAACAAGACTCGACCTTTTCGGAAGATCAACCGTCAAGCATTCTCTTCATTTGCCGTTCAGTTCTAATATGGGCCTCAGATCGCCTTTAATCATTGCTCAGCCTTAACATTTCGTGAGGTGAGCAAAGTTTTCAGGTGCATCAGGGGCCCTTAAACTCAACACGATGACCGCTACTGCAAACAATTAGAATTGGCCGGATTGAACAGTGAAAGTGATAATACTGCTGGGGTGCTACTTCTATTTTGGAAAATCTTTGGCCACTCACCGGTTCCGACTACGATTAAAATGAGCCCTTAACTTTTCGTTACTTGTTTTGAGAGAATCGGTTCAGATTCAGATTTAGTTTTACTTAAATCATGAATTCCAAATCTCAGTCAAGATAAGATACCACGAAAATGTCAATTTGATTTATCAAAGAAATGCCGAAATTATGTATTCCTCAAATAGAGATATCTGTATGACGAATTTCCAGAGAGAAATCACCAGATAAAGTCATCCCAACATATTTGATTAAAAAATGGAATCGATATTCTCTGCCGCAATGAGCTTCCAGTAATGAACTGTGTTGAGAATAAATTTAGCCGACATAAACCGGCAACGGAGAAAGCGAGTGAAAGTACAGGAAGGGAAAGTTCTAGATTTTCATCCACCAAGGGTGCTTTCGAGTACTCATTTTTGTGATACTGAATTTGATCGCGCTGGTAGGGAGCTGAATTAATGTCGGATTGATTTCGACATTTTTCGGAATAGTCGGTCATTCCCTTATTTTCTAGCCTGTGTTTGAATGACCTTTTCTAGCAATGTCTCTTTGAAAGTTGTTAGATCGGTATTTCCGGCGTGTACGTTCCCCATTTCTGAGTCGATTCTGTCAAATTAAGAAATAACCTAGTCCAAATATTTTCCATGACTGCTGAGTGGTCACAGCACAAAATGAAAGGAAGTAGTATCCCTCGATTATACTATAACAAATTTGGAAAAACGGGCTCCGATTTTCCGCCTGACACTTGCTTTGACCTGTGACTTTGTATTAGGTGAGCAAAGTTATCAGGCGTAGAGATCGTGAAAAGCCAAAATTCAACATCCGGAGTATGAAGACCTCCACGAACATAATGATAAGTCAAGTTGTGTTTGATTTTAAGCAACATATGTAGGCAACATATTATATCTGTGTTGGGAGTATTTCCTATTTCAGTATTTACTGTAGTGCATTACTGATTATTGTGAATTTTGTATTTATGTTATGCCTAATCGGCTCAATTAAGTTCAATAAACTTTCCGTATTTTTATTGCCTTACAGAAGTCCGATTAACAAATTATGTGCGATGTTCCTTCGAGGTTCAATTTACTGAAGTTGACATTCTCTGAAGTGACCAATAGTGTAGAAGAAAATTGTTATAACTCAAAACAAATGAATCAAACTGAATTATTAGTCATTTATCATTCTGGTACAAGCAAGAAATATTGTAGTCGTAAAAATGTTTGCAATACATATTCGTAATATTCGGCTAATAATGATGACGGTTTTATACTATGAATATCTCGGTTCCGGATCCTCAGGAGTATTTTTCAATCCGTAGATCGTTCTTCTAGGCCTTCCAGAATTGACGAGCAGAGTGTTCTGGCCAAGTGAAGTAGAAATATGGTTGATGGTGGACCACTATTGACCTGTGAAGGGCTTCCAGTTTAAACGGGGCTGCCAGACGACGTGAACTGATCCCTTCGACGCACCCCATTGTTTTTTTAGATGATCGGGAAAAACAATTTTCAAACGCATCGGTTAAACTCTCACCAATATTTACGTTCAAGGTGGATTAAGTCCAACAGCCTTCGTCATGTCAGAAGGTGATTTCTTGGACTTGCTGTTGACCTTCGACTCAGATTTCTCCTTCTTAAAACATTGGCAGAATTCCCCAAAATTTCGTTTGAAGAATGGCTTCATTTTTTGGAGAAGTTGGCTTTGGAACGCCATTCTGGAAGGTGGTGGTCGGGGTGAGAAGGTAGAGATGATTCATGTGGAGAAATTAAATTTTGGACGACTAACTTGTCCTCGACATCCGGATGAATTTGTCCTTGTGATAAGGCTGCCAATTTCCTGGAGTCAGCTGCGGAAAGTTGTCGGGGTTTATATACGGAGAAGGCCTTCCTGAGCGGATTCTGCAAATTTCTTTCGTCTCATTCCCGTAGGATTGGCTCACACTTTTCAATGAAATTAGGGTATCTCTCCGGTACCACGATTACCTAAAGAAAAAAACACAAAATTATTAAAACAATTGGTCAGAAAAATTGGTGAATTGTTTATATTGTGTTTATCCCTTTCCGTAATAATTTTGATCAGCAGATTTTCCATTTCAGCTTTAACTTGGATGAATGAAGCAAAGCCCGTTCTAGCCTTCTGGTGAGCTCCTGATTTTCGGCGTTTACTCGGCTTAATTCTGCTTCCAAGCTCATGACTTGTTGGTCATCAGATAACTTTTTGGAAGCGTCCAAGTTATCTTTCACATTTTCGTAACCAGAGTTAACCTGAAGAAAAATTAAAAACACTCATCTTAATCTATCTTGTCTAGAATTTTTTCAAAAAAGTGCTACAAATTGTAGCACTCTTTGCGTAATTTCATACCTTCCACAAGAATCCACAATCTTTTCCTTGAGAGGTGGAATAGTCTTCAGTAACTTAGTATGGACTTGACAGACGATATTCAGCAGGATTAGGATTAGTACTGTCGTCCGGAGGATGGTTGTGGTCATGGTCTGCATGAATCGAAATAATTACTTTTAAAATTCGAGTTACGCGAATTCCCCTCATTGGAATTTTTAACATCAATTTGTTCTTACCAGAAGGTTCCTGATTGGAATGACCCTGTTCTTGTAATTCCCGATCCGGATGATTGAAACCAAATAGATCGGTATGTGAGAACGGATGTTGCTGCTCTTGTTCAAGGTAATCGAGAATTACTGGGACATGATCAGCATTTGACTTCCAAAAGCTCATGTTGAAGCTCCGGTAGCAGGATCAATGATTTTGGCTGGGGTTTTACTAAAATTAGGGGGATTTGGGTTATGCCGGGTTATGCCCTTAATAAAAATAAATGTCAGAACCGTCAACCACCTCTTCAAGTTAGATCATCCTTAAGATTCCCTTCAAAATGTATATCTCGGAATTTCTCTAGGCATAAAGCTTGTAAGGCATTCTTATTAAAAACTATCTTGATTTTTATTCCAATTTTCTTCGATAGGTGACATTGTCGACTCTTTTTGCTGATACTCTCGTCTTTGCACAAGTTGGACCACACTTTAAACTGGTTTACTTTAGAATTACTAAATACATGTATTTCAAAATAAATTGTATGGGTTCCTTCTGTCAACTCAATTTGTGAAGGTTGCCAGAGCCTACCCTTACGAACCTAATATAATAAACATGCGTTTCGTAAAATTTTACAACCATATTGACCAGAAATAATTATTAAAAACTATTAAAAATGGAAATCCACAATCATAACGTTGAGGTTCTCCCTCTCGAATTTATCCCAGTAAACGAACAAAGACAAACCATGGCTGCTGAAATGGACGACTTAATTGGCACAGTCAAGATCCTTGAAATAAATTCGGAAGCATATTATCCAGACATGAAACATGTTAAGGAGGAAGTCAGGAATGATCAGATTTCCTTAGAAGATGGGCATGGCCATGTGCACCACCAAAGCTATTTTAATTGGGTCGACCCTGAGAAGTTTGAAGAAGGTGGAGCCACAGCTAAAGAAATCGTCGAGATTCTTGAAGATCGATTCCTTGAAATGACGACGGACAATCAAGAGATATCTTTAAAATACAATTGTGTAGAATTAATTGGGGATAAAGGGTCCTTAGCCTACACAAATTTCTTCGTCGGTAATTTTGCTGGAGCAAAATCAGCATTGACTGAAGGCAGAGATTTTATTCAGATATGTTCCACAAAGAAATTCATGGATGAAGAATATTTGACTGGATTTGACTATGCTTTTGACTGTCTCGAAGCGTACATCGACACAAAATTAGACGTCAATTTCAAACAGGAACATCCTGATATATGGGCAAAACTTCCAATTTTTGAAGAATTAAGTGGCAAATCTAAAGCAGCGGTTTTTGCGCTACAGTTTTATTTCTATCGTCGACTACGCAATGATTTTGACAAACAACTTGACGTTTCAAATAAGGTGAGCGTATAATTTTTTTATTTATAGTAATTTTTCCGAAATTAAAATGAAACTTTTATTTCACAGATGACTCAACTCGACCCTGACTACTTCGAATGGCATTTATGCAAAGCATCCATTCTACGGTTCAAACGGCGAGAAATTAGGTACGATTTGGACCAACCGTGTAATCTAACAGCTTTTACGGATGAAATAGCTGAAATTGAGATGGCCAAATCTTTGGCTCCAGACAACCCAGTATGCAGTTTAGAGTATTGTCAAGTATTGGCCGAAATTATGAAACGTTCAAAACGAATTTATCAGGATTGGCAAACACCATTGAAGTGTGGGAACCTTGAATTTTCGTGTGTGGAAGACACAGTGGCGTATCTCAAGGCCGAAAGCAGGTAACTCTGCGATTAGATTTGGACTTTGGAGAATTTTTGGAGAATAATTAAAACTTGGAATATTTTTAGAAAAATAATGGATCACTACAAACAATCAGAACAGGTCAATGTGACTTTGGCCGACATTTTTATGAAATGGATTCCCAGGAGACATAGGGATTTGAATTTAGCGAGACTCTGTTTGCTCAGGGCATTGGCACTTCATCCAAAATCAAGCAAGGCAAATCATCGCCTCGCCAATTTTCATATGTGGCCTGTAAGAAATGTTCACTTCAAAATAAAATATACGCTGAATTCACTAACCTGTCTAAATGCAATTTTTTTCTTTGAATAGGATACGTTGGACATTAAAGAGGCCGAGAGATTTTGTGTAGAGGCGATCGCGTGTGATCCACGGAACTTTCCAGCTACAGCTGATTTGATACATATTCTGCTGGGGAAACCTAAAAAGAATGAAGCTCGACTTCAGTACATTTTGGACTCACACTTAAATGAATCCACGACTGCTCCATTTGAAAGACGAAAAACTGACCTATTGTTCTACAAAGGACTATTCCTGCATTTAAAGACTGGTTATGAGAATGAGGCTACAGCGGAATGGCTAAAAGCCCAAGAGATCGCTAATGAAGATCTTCACTTTGACGTTAGTTTTATTGAATTTTTATACAAATTCTTGAATGAATTGTTTTTGAACAGAATTAATTTTATCTATGTATTTTCCTTATAATTCCTAGACCTTATTTTACACCCATGATCGATACAAATGGCCGCCTGGACATTTGGCCATTCCTAAAATTCGCCAAACAATTCAATATAGTTTGGAAGACGCTAATTTCAGTAAAGGAAAGGAGAAGGGAATTGAGAGACTGATGGCTTGTCTAGATAAAGCCGAACTGAAAGAACAGGCTCAATTGGCTATCGAAGCAAGACGTAATAATAGAGGGCGTGGTGGGAGTCACCGCGGTGAATTTAGAGGACGAGGTAATGACCGCCGAGGTGAATGTCGCGGTGGCCAAAATGTGACATGCCGAGGGAACAGCACAGGCGTGAATCGTGGGCGTGGTCAAGACAGAGGCCACAGAGGAGAACATCGGGGTCAGCGGGGTTCTCAAAACGGAGGATCTCAGGGTCACCGGGGTTCTCAAAACGGAGGATCTCGGGGTCAGTACGGCGGTCATAGACCGGCAGGTCAATTTAGAGGTCGAGGCGGTGGACGTCGCGGAGGAGGTCGTGGTCAAGAAAAAAGATCTCCGAACACTTTGCAATAATGACACCCCAACGTACGACCTGAACTACGATTTATCTCATTTATACCAGGACTGGCCGTATATTTTCTTTACGATGTCCAATTAATGCACCAATACTATAATGTATCTATAAAATATTGAATGAAAGTCAGAATGAGACTAAATATGAATGCTTTTGCACTTGAAAATAAAAACAGAAATAATTCGTATATCATATCCAATAAACAAAATGTATTTGACAACCGGTCGGTGGCTACAAAATTATTTAGTGGAATTTGTCATCGAACTAGTAATAAAACCTATTTTGATTTCGATATCATATTTCCTTAGAACGTAATATCAATGATGTGGAATAATGGAATACGAAATACAAGGTCTAAATCATTTACCAGAAAATTCCTCACCAAACATCATGTGGATTTTCACTGTCAAATTAAGAATATTTCTTGTTAATCGTTTTCAACCAATGGAATAATGTATTTACATTTTATTATCTGCAAATTTTTCTAACTTTATATGGAATACCTGTCGCGGTTGTTTTGTTGACTGAACGAGTTAATCTGAATATGAAACGTACAGTACTGAATATTTTTCCTCCTCGAATTTTTAGATTAATGAAACGTCTATTCCATTCATGTACGAATTTCCTTTATCCTCGTAAAAGGCTAGACCACACACACGCACAAAACCTTACTACGGTAGTTAAATTAGACGAAAAACAAAGCGATCGGTTCATGTCCTTGTCAATTGCTCATAAACTTGAAATTATTAACATTCAAACTAAAAATGATTGAAACGTCCGTCCATGTCCATTCAGATCCGATTTTCTTGTTTTCCGTTTTTGTACAAGAATTAAAATCAAGACCACACGTGCGATCATGTGTCACATTATCGCTTCACTACAAATAGGATGTTTGCGACACTGTCAATCTACTGTCCACAGTGTCCACTGTCCTCTGTCCACCCTCATAAATAGTCTCTTTTGTTTTAAATGACTCGTTGATGTCTAGCCATTTAAAATAATACTGACAATCAACGTATACGGAAAGGGAACCTCCATTTTATCAATGATTCTCAAAATAACCATGATGCCTGTACTTCGGGGTATAAAAGACAACAGATTCTTGGCATCATTTCACATCCGGCTCGACTCCGGCCGAGAAACTACTCAAAAATGGTTCTTCCAAACTTATTAACCGTTTTCGTTTCAATCTGCATATTCGCTTCTGCGAATAGCATTAAGCCCAATTTAGAATGGACTTCCGAAATCCGTTTTGACGATGGGTACCATGTCATGTGGCAAAAGGGAGATGAAGAATGGATTACATTTGAAGTCCATGCACCAACAACTGGATGGGTCGGACTCGGATTCTCCCCGAATGGCGGTATGATTGGTGCTGATATTGTCATGGGCTGGGTTGATAACAGTGGTAAAGCTCATCTGAAGGTAACCGAAGCTAGCTCACTGTTTTTACTGAAAATTTTTAAAACTCAGGATAAATCTTAAAGTTTTTTCTTAGGATTTGCACGCTGAGAGCAATTCGGTCCCACAGGAGGATGCCGTCGATAATTACGAACTTCTTGGAGCCGAAGAAGACGGCTCATCGACTCGAATTCGATTTAGGAGACAATGGGACACTTGTGATGTGGCCCACGATTTTAAAATCACGGTAAATTAGTAAATCCGATACTTCATGCGATTCTTTTGGGGATTCTAAATTAGTAAAGCGTTTAAATTTCTAGTTGGACACACTGAAACTGATTTATGCTTTTGGAAACGAAGATCCCAATGATAATAACTTTAAACCTGCCTATCATGGAACGAAGAGAGGTGTTAGGAATGCATATCTGAAGGTGGACGGAGGTAAGGTCGTGTACCCAGACAGTGACGATGACACGAATTTTTCTGAGGGTCAAATCTGGGATGTTAGAATGCCAAAGGTAAGTTCTGGCATACAGGCATAACTTTCCAATCAATATTCATAATAAAATATGTGATATTTTTGAAAAATCAGGCCGTAGTTCCAACTTCACCAACTTCTTACATTTGCACTATGGCCAAGTACCCTGAGTTCAAGAAGAAACATCAAATGATAGGCGTAAGTCAAATTAATTAATTTCTGTCCTACCAAAACTAATTATTTTCATACATATGTTACACTGATTACTGTACTGTAGTGGCGTCCTCTGATTGAGAAAGCCCATTTCTCCAAAGTGCATCATATTGTGATTTACGAGTGCGTCGTTCCACATGGAACAGACTCCGCTGCTATATTTGAACAACATGTCGGAAAAGTTGTCCCTTGTTACACTGAAAATATGCCGCCTGATTGGGGTTTCTATTGTTGGTCAATTCCGATTGCTTGGACTTTAGGAGCCGAAGGTAAGCTTCGGTGGTCTTGCTCAAGTTCAAATTTTTTCTTCAATTCAATTTTTAACTTTTCAAAATTCAATCTCGTTCTGCAGGAAATATGTTACCCGATAACGTAGGACTCCCTCTAGGAGAAAACTTTGGCGGAGCAAATTACATGATGCTCGAGTATCATTACGATAATCCGGACCAAACCGAATGTAAGTACTAATGAAGGAGTTGCGACAAAATCCGTCTGATGTTTAATAAAATGTTTCCAACCAGTCATCGACAGTTCCGGCATCCGTACCTTCATCACGGACAAGGTCAGAGAACACGACATGGGTATGCTTTGGATTGGTAACCGATTTTCCGGCTTTCATTTCATTCCACCAAATTCTCCAGACTTTCCAACTTGGGGAGGTTGTACTTCTGAATGCACGTCAAAGGTAAAAAAAAGGCAGGATAGCAGCAATAAGCTGTGGTCTGAACCTAACTTTTTCGTTTAATAAATATTAGGCTATTCCACCCGAGGGAATAATTGCAACACACGTAGCTTTTCATGGACATGCAGTTGCCCGGAAATTTGCATTGAGACATATCAGAAATGGAAAGGAATTACCACCTCTTGCTCTGGTTGGTTCACATACTTCATTTACATAGTGTAAATACATTACGGACATACATACATAATATTTCGCTTACTTTTCTCAGGACAAACACTACGATTACAATTATCAGCAAGCTCGTGTTGTAAGTCCACCAGCTAGAATAATGCCAGGTGATGAAGTATTGACATGGTGCGAATTCGATACCACGAAAACTGACAAACCAGTTTACGTAAGTTTGATCTCTGAACTTTGCTAATTAGCAAATTGTTGGGATTATATACTTACCTGTACGATATTGCGTTTTTGTAGGGTGGAATTACAACTGAAGGCAGCGAAATGTGTCTATCGTTCTTGTTTTACTATCCCAAAATTCCACTTGCCTCATGTCAATGGCAAACAGAGTTTAGTACCATGTTGAACGCTATCGGTGTCAAAAGAGCCGAGGGAAAATCTACAAAGGCTCTCTCGCTTCCATACAGGCCAAGGTAAGCAGATTCTTCACGAACTTATCAGAAAAGTATATGCAATTTTTACTTAAATCTGATTTTAACTATTTTTTATAGGAGGAATCAATTATACGACCCTCCAGATGAGGTCACCGTTTTGGTCAATAATTCTTTGAGTTTGAACCCATTCGATGATATGACTGTTAAAGACTGGAATTGGAACCGTGGAAAAACTGTGGCTCAAGTCATTGACGGTCTTGACTGGAAGAAAGGAAATGGACAGTTAGCTCGGGATATTCGATCTAAATTTGAGGGCGGAAACAACTATGCATTTTGTACTGCAGCAGGAAGAGTTAGAATTCCATTGAGGGTAGGTTAAGCTATTAATGTAGGAATTTGTATTAGAATATCCAGGTCATTCATAAGTGTACGAATTACTCCATTTGTATATTGCCTTTGCAGAAATACAAAACACCTTGGCCGAAATTCGTTCCTTACGTTGAACCCCAGGATCCATCTTGCCGAGCTCGAAGCTCAACCAGCTCCAAGCTTTGAGGAAGTTTGATGACAACAACATTCACTGACAATGCAAAACTAAGCTAGATACAACAAATTAAACCTTGATTTTATTTCTTAGTCTATTCGTTTTAGAATTTATACTGTCCTGTTTTACCTTCTCTTGGTGACAAATCAGATTTAATAAATTTAGCTCAGGATTTAAGCATCATATCATTTCACAGCGATCCATACATTCTTTCCTGTTTCCTTAATTCAAATTGGCCCGTGAGTCAAAATCGTGACATTATTTGCTCGTATTGAAAGTTCTACATTCTACAGATGTTTATCAATAAAAAACAGCTATGTCGTAAAACATAGTGATGAAGTTGTCGCCAGCGATGAACTTTGAGCTGTCATTTGCTTAATGGAATTCTTAAAGTTACTAGTTCCATATTTTTAGTAAAATTAATATATATTCCACGCCCGGAGATTGTTATTTGTGTGTGTGACCAGTTTATTATACCAGAAACTTCAAACATTGCCTGGACCGGAATGATTTTCTATGTACAGGTGCAGAAATGACTGTGCGTACAGTACTAACGCAATTTCGTGTTTTGAAAACCATAATTCTGATCTATTGTTCACATCTTGTTTAAACAACAATTGTTTTTCAAAATAATACACGAGTTTGAGACGAACTCGGAAAGTACACTGAACACTTTAATTCATTCCTTCATTTCTGTACCTAGTAGCTCTACTGATTCTGATTCATAATTAAATTTAAAAATGTTCAGTTCCATTTATCTCGTCCAATTCACACTAGCATTGATTACACTATCCGTATATACTGACAGTGAACAGTGTATAATTAATTCGGAGAACAATTTAACCATAGGACAAAGTTGGTCCGAATATCTTGCAAACTGGTATTGAAAATTTTATAGTCCTTAGTTAGCAAGACAATAGACAATTTAATTATACAGGAAGGGATTTCGGTTCAAAGTTCAGAGGTCCGGAATGAGAATGTTGTACAATTGCCATCAAATCAAAACTTGGACAATTTCCAACTTTTCATTGCACATGAAATTCTCTCATTTCCTCTCGTAGCGTTAGCGTAAAGCGTAACAGTGGTTATCAAAATGTGTTAAATTTTCGGACCTACTAATGGTCTGATAATTAGAATGTCTATATTTTGTTACACAGGGCAATATGTTGCAAGGGAAATGAACAGACGACCGTAATTGTTGCATCTGATGTCAATTCCAATTCAGATGACCTTCACTCCTCAGGGGCAGATTGGACTACTGAATCACCGAAGTCTCAACCAGAACCAGAAGGGCCAGAACATTACGCCTCATCTGTCCCTTATTTAATCTCTTTGGCGAGATCCGAGATGGAAATTTACAGGGAGTTGAAAGACTACGCGGATGCATTGGAAGAACGACTCAAACTAATTAAAATGTGAGAGAAGTTTTTTAAAAAAATTACAGCAGCAGAAATTTACCAATGAAGATGTCCATTAGTGACTTCAAATGAAAAAGATTTAGGAAAGCACACAAAAATACGTTACAAAAATATACATTATCTGATAATTTATGTTGTCTTTGTAGCTACATGAGAGACTATGAAGACAGTACGATCAAAGGCACAGAACAATTGGACCCCGACATTGACCCTTGGTTCAAGGCCAGTCATGCAGCTGCAAATCCTTTGATAGCCTACAGAAGCGTCCGCAGACTTTCACATAGTTTCCGTGATATTTTTGAACATATTGGGCTAAACTATGAGAAAAGTATGTATGCAATAGAATAATTTGATGTGTTCAATTAATGAACTAAAAACTCTTATAAAATATTAAATTAGGACTAGAAGATGTTGTTGCTTATCTTGAAGGGGTATCTGGTTGGCCAGCCAAGGAAGATAAAGAGGACAGAATGGAGGCAATCCTCCGTCTCCATTACTCTTACAACTTGAACCTGGAGGAGGTAAATCCGCCGCAAAAAAAATCCGCGCAGAAATATTATTCAGAACAACTCTTCAACTTTTGTTTTCAGTTCACAAATGGAATTATTGGCGGAGTCGATACGAATGTCCGTCTCCCAACCCATCAGATATTTGAAATCGCAGAGTTTGCAATCCAAGAGAAATATTACTCTCTTGTCCCTGATTGGTTGCATTTGACGGAATCCAGGATTACAAAAGAAGATGGCCGAGGTGTCACTATGGAGCAAGTGGAAAATGCTTACCAAAAAAATACAGAACTTGTACGTGTGTCTACAATTTTGCCTATAGAAAATCAGTTAGACAAATGTAGAAGTACATATTTATTGGTTCATTATAGCACGACCAGAATTTCAAGAGCTTATGGGGGCAGGGTCACAAGTATCTATTCAGCAAACCATTAGTAGAATCTGTGGACACTGGAATAAAGACGATGCGAGAATTTGGAATGACCTTGGTTGGAATGTATACGGGCGGCCTGGCCTTGGCGCAGTACCCTGAAGAAACCACAGAATTTTTGCGGAGATATGACCTAAACCATTACATATCAATGGATCTTTGCAGTGGGAAATATTATCAGGTTTGCGGGCGGATTACCAAAAACGAGTTTCTTTAATTTTATTTTAAAATTTCCAAAAACTTGTAATTAACATACATATAATTAATTCCTTCAAAATTTTAGACCGAAGCGTACAAAAGTTACTTAACTTGTTGGTACGACACTTCAAGGAGTCATTACTTCGGTCATATTAATCCTTTAAAAGTTGAAATTCTGAACTATGACCCCTTGTTAATTCAATTCTACGATGTAATCGGGGATACATGGATCGATGATTTGGTGGAAAAATCGTACACAAAACTTCGAAGAGAAGATCCCCTAGGTAGTACTTACAGCACGCCCCGTATAGCGTCGTATGCTTACCTCACAGATGAAGAATTAGTGGACACTCCTATTTCTAGGCGAATTGAACTTATTACTCAGTTCTGGGTCGATCAGCCTCAGATAGTTTACAGATCACGTCTTATCCAACGGGTGGCCATGTCGGACTTCACTATGATTCGGTAAGTAAATTTAAATTACACAAGGCTACAATTGTTTCTCAATTTTAGAAGTACAAACTATTTCTATTCTGTACAGTTCGGACTAAACTCGAGCATGCCAAGGTTTTACGAGTCCGGTGACCGAATCACAACATTTCTAATATATGTGAGTCATCCAATCTCTTATTATATTTTGTGGAATCTCATAATATTCATCTTCTAATTTTACATGGTGGTGGGTGTAGTTAAACGACTTCGGACAAGGAGGCTACACATCATTCCCAGTACTCAGAACTCATGTCAAACCGGTCAAGGGGTCAGCCGTTCTGTACTACATATCTCTCAAAAATGGTGACAAGGATGACCGTTTGATGCATGAAGCTTGTCCGTACGTTTTCTTATGCTTTTGCAAACTTAATTACTAGTCTGACGGCCTTCCGTACGTACGTAAACATTTTCATTATTGTTAAATTAATATTTCTTATTTTTTTTCTCGTAGAGTAATACTGGGTCATAAATGGAGTAAGTGTTTATTGTTGAAAATTTTTACATCTATTTTAATTAGTATTGTCGAGCTAAATTAAATAATAATTTCAGTTGCGTCCAAATCAACTTATCTGAATGCAAATTTCTTGAAGCGACCATGTGACCTGAACCCGAACGTGTGATTGTTAAATGGAAAAACTAAAATCGTACATAAAAGTTGTATTCGCCCATTAACTCTGAAATGATATTTTCAACTGTTAAATATTTTACAATAGACTAGTCATATTCGTAAAGTTATAAATGATTAAAGTGTAATTTTTCTGAGAACTTGAATTATTCTTGGGAGCCTACTATGCTATGCTACAATGGCAAAACGACCAGTCATAAATTAAGAATTGTAAGGCTGCCTCCCCACAAATTGTACGAGTATTACGGTGTAACTGATGAGAATACCCACAATCTATAGGAAAATAAAAATTATGTAAAATTTCACCATTAACGCTATTTGGTACAATTCAATTCAGATTCAGACTTTACATACATACTTTTCCAATGAAGGAAGTAGAAATTGTAAAGAAATCAAGTCCTTTAAATCCAATGTGTTCATTCTGAACTTGGGAATTAAAAATTGCAAATTTATTTGGATCACACTGAGGAAATGTGTCCGACTCAGCACTAAATCTTCCCAACCAGGATGCGATGGCATGAGCCTAAGTATAAACGTTTTTTTTTATATTTGTGAAACACTATGGAATTATAAACAAACACTAGTGTGTACCTTAGTATTGACATCCGCCGTAATCCACATTGTCAGTGCCGTTCGCACCGCGTAATTGACAAAACAAATTCGACGTAATGTGCCCCCAAAACCAAACAAAATAAAATTTGCATAATAACTAACATATCCGATCAAGAAAACGACAGACCCAAATGTCAAAGGTGAAAGGAGTTTGTTGAAGACGAATACAAGTCCAGTGATACTTTGATGAGTTTGTATAATTTTTCCAATGTTACGCTTAATCTCTTCCGCATCTCCGTTTTCCAAATAATCGTTCAAACACTTGTAAAGTTTTCTGACGATGAAAGCTGCTGTGAGTCTTAATGCATCCCGGTAATGCCAAAATCCCCATGCGAATATATCAGGAATCGTAATACAAATTGAGAGGATTGATTTTACCCATTCGTTCTCAAAATCTGTGAACACAAATCTTCAAATTAAATTAGTCTTGATATCTGAGAATTTTGTTGGTTCGTACTGACCGAAAGAGTCCAACGAAAGTATCGTGAATGGAATTAATTTGAGACCATCGTCGTCGTTGAGTTTGGTTCCATCATACTCTGGAATATTCCTCAAAGCCAGAACGTGTATGAATCCAGAGAGAAAAAAAATTAACGAAAGTCCATATCCAATTATTGGATCCTAAAATAATTTTGGAAATACTCAAGTAATACGTGATACGATACTGATTTCAAACTATTATTTTCAAAACGAACCGAAAAGCTCCGAATCTTGACAGATAGTTCCTTAAATTTTGATTCGACTCGATCACATTGTTTCATAATTTGAATCCAAATGATGTGATTTGATTTCCATCCACAGTAATAAATTACTACCATGTCGTACACAATGAAAATCTCAAAAGAAATCTTCCAAATCCATTTCATTATATTTATGTCGTCCATTTTGTCTTCGAGTAGGATGAAACGGTACCATATGTGGGAAATAATTCCAATTTGGAATAAGAGAAATGCAATCTACAAAAAATCGTTTAAAATCAGTAGTGTAATTACACAAGAAACCCGTGCTATGATGGGACGATGAGAGTACAGTAAACTCGTACCCACCTTACGAATCGGTCCAGAAACAAAAATGTAGTCCCCATTTTCATTTATTGTAATGGAGAACGGAAGAACAAATATGGCTCTCCCATAAAATAATATTGCACGAAAGAATTTGAGAATCCATGAAGATTGCGACGAAGTTTGAAAACTCGGAATTTCAATATTTCCTACCACAAAATTTTCGGAATTGATGCCAATAAATTGTCCTGACATTATTAAGTTCGAATTAAACTACCAGATATTACGGAAAGACCTGTTAAAATAGAATTGGATTCACCAAATCGAGGGATTCGATTCAAATGAAGCTGAATGAAAATTGATGGCGAGGTCCACTTAGGTTAATCGGTTTGTAACTTGATCGCGATGAAACAAGGACGAGTTTGTATGTACTAGAAGATCGATCATTTTATTGTTGACTTGTTAGTGTCTTTCCCATCTCTGTTAGACTGAGGCAATTAAAGTTAATACACAATACAAGGCTTGAAGATGTTCTGTGTTCGGTGGATGTCTATGTGTCTGTGTCATTCGTACATAATATATTAAAAATTTATTGTAGTTTTTGACCCGTTACTGGAACAGTATGACGAGATATTCCGATACAAAATAAACTGGACAGGTAAAAAAGAATCTCTACGATGTAAAGTAACAATGTTGACTGTAGAAAGAAAGGAGACGAGAATGAAAAGACAATAATGTGTAATTCCACGAATTGTACCAAAGTATATTCAATACTATATTTTGGAATGTCAAATTTTTAATTTTAATTTCAATTTCACGTGCATTAATTTCACACATCCGTGCAGAGAATCATTGGAAGAGAAGGAGGAAAGATTTTGGAAGAGCAAACCCCCGTTGCGAGAAGAAGAATAATTTCCAAAGGAATACCAATTTTAATAATTTTAACCCTCCGCATGGTTTGACGATTTTTAAATTAATTAGAAGCAAACCAAATACCCAAAAAAGTGATACAGGTCAAGAATACTTTACTCCTGCTGGACAAAACTCGTCGATTTCAATTCTCACCTGAGTCTGCCTGAGTTCACCATTTGTCAACAATCACGTATCGAATTCCTTGCATATATTTGTTGTCCGGTATTTCAAAACATCGAATACATGGTCATTTAGTGTGATCTGGTTCCACCACAGTCTGGTACAAAACAACCCCGTAGACATTGTGATGCGACAAGAGGAATAGCTGACGAGAGTTCTACGCTAAAAAGAAGGACTTTAATTCAATCAGATTTGTAAAACTCATTATCACTCAAGATACATTTTAGTGAGAAAAAAAAATCATTCCTACAATAACACGTTCTTCGTATTCAGGTCAGAGACAGCATGGTAGATTGAACAGAATAAAATTGACATGTAAAGCCGACGCTAACTTCTAACTTTCGTCATTTTCCATCGTTTACTTTCCGTTTGGTCTTTTCCCCCAAAACGTATTTTTATTAAATTCTTGGAAATCGAAATTCATATAATCCGTTGATGCGATAATCTACAATCTAGTTTAACAAGAAATTAGCTTTCCAGTGTATGAAGAGGTTCTCGTTGGAATTGCAGTTCCCTTCCCTGTAATGCAAAGCGTTCGCAAAACAGGGTCATGATTCACTCCTGCACTGCAATTGCAATGTACGACTACTCTCTAGTAAGACTCTTCATATTGCGAATTTGTTTATGCAGTACGTGAGCCCAACGTTGTTCTTTTTTGCAAATCGTTGCTTGTGCATGCGAATATGGTCAGAAACGACCAGAGACGTTTTAATGCTAATACTGAATCTCATTGCGTGTCCTAAGCACACATACTGGTCTCAACATTCATAGTACGTATAGTGCACGAATGAAAAACGATTCGCAAAGAATTTCCACTACTACTATTTAGTACTATTTGTGTCACCAAAACGTTTCTCATTTAGGTTGATTATAAAATGCAGCAAACTTTTCGTAACGACAGTCATTTCTCCCCTCAACTTTGAACAATATTGTTCTTCATAATCAACAGACTTGTACAATTTTGTCGGCATAAAAATATATTTATATTACAAAAATAGAAATGGCTGATAGTGTCGATATCGATATTGACATTGAAGTCGTAGATACCCAGTCCGACTGCGACGATGGGTTTGAACTTATAGATCATCCAGAAAGTCCACCACCCAGAAAAAAATCTAGGTCTGGGTCTGACACCCCAAAGTCACCATCACCTGTTGCTTCTAAAAATCACTTTCAGGATTTCTCCATCCCAACATGTGTTTTGAATGATTTCACACCAGAACAACTCAATCGAATTTTTCCAGTTCGAACTCAAACTCAAACTAGTGCGACTGTTCCAGAAGAATCTGATGATAAACATGAGCACCCATTCGTGAGTAAAATGAAGGAATATGCGAACACGACAAAACTTGGGAATAGCGGTAGCGGTTGCGGTCAATCGCTCAACAGCTCTGGTGACGCTCGCCTTGATTTCTTTTTCAAAGTGATGGAGAAAACATCAAGGGAGAAAACCATTGAATTATTCCAGTCAAGTTGGACTCAAGAACCCCTTGATACCCTGAAACTCCTGGCGTACTTACGAGATTGTCGAGGCGGGAAGGGGGTTCGTACCCCATACCAAGCATGTTTATATTGGCTCTATGAAAATCATCCTAAAACATTGGAGCAGAATTTGGGAGAGTTGAGCACATTTGGTTATTGGAAGGATCTTCTCCATTTCATCATGACAATTTGCTTCCAAGGTGTCCTTCCACACTACTTGGAATTGGA
Organism: Protaphorura tricampata; assembly: GCA_034698835.1. NCBI lineage: Eukaryota > Metazoa > Arthropoda > Collembola > Poduromorpha > Onychiuridae > Protaphorura > Protaphorura tricampata. The sequence goes on from JAQGCB010000210.1 coordinate 18,147, forward strand.
CGATTCGTATGATCTCAAAAATACAAAGCGAATGGCTAACAAAAGAACCGAGTCGACCCTGGATGGCCTCGACCGTCAATTTCAACAATCTCGAATTACTTCAAGGAATTTTGTTGGACTTCTACATACTCCACGTTCCCGCACCCGGAAAGAACTTAAGCGGACGTTGCGACTAAACCGATGGGATTTACGGGAGTGCGGGACATACAATAAACTTGTGTTGGAATATACCAAGAAGAATGACCCCAAGTTTCATCCAAAGGTCAATCGCTTCGAATTTCTATCCCGGAGTGAAAAGAAGGCAACGATTTTGAATTTTGCAAGGTCCCGTCTTGAGTCGGACGAGAAATATCGATATTTCCATGTGAAAATTGCCCAATTATTCGCCCAGCAGTTAAAACTAGACCGGGAGAATTTAATCGAAGGGCGGACGAATAGAATTTCTTTCGCACCCAAATGGTCACCTTCACTTAAACACCATTTTGACAAGTATACCCTCATTGGAACGACGATAGCTTTGGAACTCATGCGAATTGAAGGTCATGAGATACAAATGGACAAACCATGTGATGCCGTCCGAGCCTTCCTATCTCGTCAGATGTACCATAAGGAATACTTAGTCAAAATGAGGGCAGCTCTTCAAGTCCCTGAAATCAACATGGCTCCCGGCAAATGGGGCCAAGTGAATTACAAAAGAGTCCCGGCATTGTGCATGCGTCGATTCAATAAACTTTTCCTCAAGTATGACAGGGATCGTTTTGAAAATTTTGTTCAAACCCATAAGCGAATTGCTGGAGCCACGGTCAAGCCGGTCGAGATTGTGACAAAGCTTATGGAACTTTCTGACGAATCGACGACTGAAATTGAACTCCTTGAAAAGCAATGGGTATCAATGGTCGAGTCCATTAGAGGGCGTCGTCGGAAAGCCAAGACTCTGAGCAATGCTCTCTCCATTTGTGATGTTTCTGGGTCAATGGAAGGTGAACCCATGCGAGCTGCTATTGGCCTAACGCTTTTGACAATGGAACTGAGTGCTAAACCCTGGAATGAAATTTGTATCACATTTCACGAGAGCCCTTCCGTTTTCCAAGTCCCAGGAAATCTGCCTTTGAACCAGAAAGTCAAACAATTGTTAAATATGGACTGCGGACTGAACACTGATTTGGACAAAGTGTTTAATCTTTTGCTGTGTTGGGCCATGGAATTGAGGCAAGAAAGTGGTGAATTAACAGGAAACCTTCCAGAGACAATTCTCGTGTTTACGGATATGGAATTTGATGAAGCTTTCCCCGGAACAGAACATACACATTTTGAGATGATGAGAGAGAAATTTGAAGAGGTTGGGTTTAAGTTGCCGAAAATTTTTTTTTGGAATTTACGTGGTGGATGTGCTTTTTGTGCGGCTCAGGAAATCTCTCCAGAGAGTTGTGACTTTTGTAAAGGAGCTCTCCTAGCAGTTCCGGTCAGGAAAGATGAAAAGGGAACTGTTCTAATGAGCGGTTATTCTGGGCAACAACTTAAATTGATTACACAAAATCAAAATGTTGATGAGATGGAACCTCTTCAGATGCTTTTGAAGGCGATTGGACGAGAGAAATATGGAAGACTGAAAGTATTTGATTAAGCAGAAATAAAACTTGTAGATATTAACAGACATATTAACTGTAATTAAAATTATTATTTTTGTTAACCAAAAAGATATTATATTAAACGCTTAACAGAACTGCACTATTAAAAACTTTGGCGCATTAAAACTAATCAAACAAAACATGAAATGAGGTAAATCTGTTTCCACGCATCATTTTCTCATTAAACTTGCTAAAGAATTTAGCCGAAATTAGCACTACAGTATTTAACGGCACACAAAATAGAAAGAATGATACAACAGTTAAAAAATGTAACAAGCTGATTATTGCCACAAATTCAAGCCACAAATTAAAAGATTTCCCTCTTTCTAATTGAACATCCAATTTGCCGCTGATTCTCAGTACACACTTTATAACTTTTTTTTTATAACACACTTTTAAAGCGTATTAATTAAACTGGCCTTAATGGATCGAAATCAAAATCAGTATTATCTTGGATAGAATAAAATTTTAAAATTATGGATAAGCCGTAAATTAAACTTATTTTAAGGAATTGCGTATACAATTTTTATAATATTATTGGTGGAGAGTGAAATCTGAAAATGACCAAAGGTACTTTAATGTAGTGAACTCTCAAAATTCTTCATACAATTGCAATTGAATTCATACAGTAATAATAAAAACAATTTTAGTGCAATTTTACTCATCACTCGTCCTGTCCTACTGTCGAATTAGTGAAACTTGCTGAATAAATTGATAATTGATTAAACGCAACCGGGAGGAGGATTGATAAGAGAAAGGCAATTTTAAATAATGTAGTATTTCTCAAACTCGGAATGAGATCATTCTCCTGACCTCGTTTGATTTCCAATCTTCTAAAATAAATACATACGTTTTGCATCAAAATTTGCATTTTGGATGCAAACGATTTAAAACAAGAAATGCTTTGGAAATACTGTAGCAAAGTTTGAGAAGACAAGTGAAAGTAAGCGTGGTCCAAATCGTTTTCCATCTCCCGGCTTTCTCTCGGAGAATTTCCTTGAATTCCTTCCTTTTCATGTTCAGATGGAGCAGAGTTTGCAGTCTATACCCTGTCGCACGGGAAACTCCCGAAACCGGGGATTTTTCTTATCCCCCCGACGAAGAAATAAGTTTGCTGACTGAAGAAGTAGTGATGCAATGCAGATGTACAGAGTAAATTTCCCATTCATTCAAGAAGACGAATGACTGATGAAGCTCATTTTCTCATAAAGAAGCCACAGAGAGAAAGGAAAACGGACAGCTCGGAGAAAGATGGTCTTTCTACTACTTTTCTCCTCAATTTCTACTACTTTTTCTCTCGTGTGAATTTTTTCTCCTTTTTCCTTTCTCTTTTACACTGCACTACTGTATACCGCAGACCCCAGTTTTATTAAGTGTTACTGTTCCCTTGCTATCATGTAGGAGCTTCATCCCTATTTTTAAATTTGACCTACTGAACTACGCCTTATGTTCAGACCTGCATTACATTATTTTGCCGCTTAAAGCAGTGCTATTTTTTTAAAATCAAATCTAATTGTTTTCAGCATACGGTTAGCTATTCGTAAGCTCTTCGTCTATAAAACCTTCTTAAATTATAAAACAATAAAAATTGTGCGTTACGATTTATACAATTCTCGTTCTGCGTATTCGGCACTGTTATAGTGAGTAAGTATTAACAAGTAGGCAGGTCATTTGTCCTATTTATGTCTCCGGGGCTGACTATTTGTCGTTTCATTTTTGTCACATTTCTGCATAACACCCATTAACAGCGCGTAGCGACTAGCGAGTATGGAATCACTGAGAATTTCCAAATAATTATTAATTACAGTTGGCAATTAAGAGTCGAGCGTTTTCAGGCAATTCCTGGAGCAATTATTAGTAATTATACACGTAAATTTGTGTCGTTCATTCCCAATCGTTATTTTGCTTTTACTACTTCGTCGTACATATTCTCTCGTTCGTTACTCGTACTCCACGACGTGACGAATATTTCCAACACAAGGGAACCACTTTGTTTGTAAAAACTAGTGGAAAAAGCAGACCTGCTGACAAAACCTTGGCATTCGTGGCCAGAACACTATACTTTCCAACCAGATCTAATTTTTACATTAGAAACAGTTTCCTTGTTAAACTTTTACCTTGTCCTCCCGGTGTTATATTTTCTATTTTCATTTGCTCTCCTGTATTTGAGTTTGTGTCGTTTTATCTATTTAGAAGCAGGCAGAATATTATTACATGGTCGATTGACACTCCCTCCTCATAACTACTTACAGAGTGTAGACATCCCCAACATTGTTCTCCAAGTTGGCGCCAAGAGATTAGCTGTCAACGTGGACGTGGACGTCGAAAACCTCAAGTTCGCTCCCATGCTTTCCTGACTGAAATGGGATTAAATAACCATTGGTTTGGTATTATACTTTCCAACACTCCAGAAGTACTCGTACGTACCGTACCGTAGGTTTGAGTCAAAGACTGACGAGTAAATCTCTTCATCTCTAAAATTGCATATTAAACGGAGAGAGACCTAAAGCCAAGTGTGGTTTAGTCATGTCATGTCATGTCAGCCTCAAAAACCATTTGCCATTTGCCAACTATCACAATGTAAAAGTAGATACGAAGTGCTCTCTCTCTCTCTCTGTTCGTAACATTTTTCAGTTTACATTGTAGTAGTTGAGTAGTTGGAGTAATACAGGAGTAGTGAGTGCATGCATGCTTTAGAACACTCTGCGTGTCTCAACCCATTATCCCTGGAAAAACAGGGCGATAACATGGTTTAATTTGTGTTTAGTAAAAATTAAATTCCTGTTCCCAATGATCTATGGCTTAACAAAATGAGAATGCTAATGTTGTTCCTGTTCCGTCCTTTTAACATTGGGCAATTGTAATTTGCAATATCAGAATATGTCACAGGTCCTCAGGGCTTATGACAGGGCACGTCACTTCATGTGATTTTTAAAATAGAACATTGAATCGTATAAACGAGTCAATTTACGCACACAAGACTGGTAAATCTGAAAAGAGAGAAATTTAAATGTTTGCTTTGCGCAAACATACATAAATATAAAAAATTGTGTCAGAATTTTCTTCGCGAATTTAAGAAATTCATATGCCAATGTATAAATGATTGGAGTCTTTAGTCAAAATGAAATTTGATATGCCAAAAATGTAAGTGCTTCTTTACATATTCTGATTCAACGTAATACTGCGAGTGCGAAAAATTACAATATTTATGGTACAAATATTTTGTAGGATATAGCCGGACAAGTACAAAAACTTACAACCAACCCTTACTGAAAAATTATCATTTAAAGTATTCTCTGTGACAGTTGGTCAAAGTCAAAGGGTAGTAGTGCAGTTCATAACCTTTTGGTGTTGTGTCAGATGTCTGAAGTGAATTAATTGGATGGACAACATTTGTAGTGTAAGTAGAACATTAATAATTCTCTTTTCGGTAAGTAATGCAGTGCATTTGATGATGATATCGTCCATACCCTTACAGTGGACAAACGTTTGTAAATAATAAAATACGTACATGGACCTTTTCGCATGCATGAATGAGATGCCCTAGGACGGGTCCTTGCGTGTCCTTGTATAAATCATTTAGAAATGCTAACAATTTACTAATTAGTACACTTTTATAATATCATGATTCGTCTGATAGTTTGAATTTCCTCTGAAATGATATTTACTATTTAAAAGACCGGAAAGCGCATGCAGAATAGCCAACCGGGTGGTATATTCGAGAAAGACAAAGCACTTCCGGGACCCCGGCGTCCGCGTCCCAGCGGTCAGTAAATACTTTGTACTCTCTTCGAGGGTTGCCGGACGTGGTTCGTGATTCGTTTGTATTATTCATTGATTCGTACTTAGTCAGTGCATAGTCAGTCAATTTGGACTTACGATTTTGGAGGCTTTTAAGGTTTGACTTATGTTGAAGTTTTTTAGGAAGCATTCCTAACAAGGCCTTCCACTCGAATTCCACTCAACTCATGCAACAATGAGGTTTTCCATCCTGTAAATTTTTAATGAACCAATAAAATTTTCAGATACGATCTCACAACCAGGGTATCTAAATTGAATAATGCTGGGCCAGTTTTGAGTCAAGTTTTTGCATGAAATTATTCAATATTTGTTAGAATTTGGCATTGTATCCAATTATACAAGAATGTGAACATGTGTAATTAATTTTTGTATTTGGTAATGTTCTCACGATAATCAATTTGAAACGCCATAATTAAAATCACAATGTCAGCATGAGTAAACAAATTCAATAACAAGTTAATGATTGGTGAAGAGATTGTAATTTGAAGTGATAGTCATTGACACTGACTCATGATTAGAAAGTGGAAAGTACGACAATATTATGAGCATTTCTGGATTCTCCCACACTTCTTGAATTGCTGCTGTTAACATTTTAAAATGTATTTCAAAAGAAGAATACGTATCTTAAAAAGTATTTCAACAATTAGTAGTATTAGTTTACACAGAATCCATCACAATACGTTGACCAAACTTTTGCGAACCATGAAAATCTAACGGTCTGTCATTTGAACCATCACTTAAAATATGAACGTTATGTACATAGATCTGTAGCACTACCTGAAATATGAACTCTTGTTGTGTTGTTCAAAAACTCCACACTATCATATCAAGGGAGAAAACAAACACAATATTATACATTATATAAATCATTATCTTGACCAATTGGTGTATCATCAAATTACACACTTCAATTGTGTACGTACGTACGTATGGTGTAAACTTAATATGTATTTAAGCATAATTACTCTAGATTATTTACAGTCCTAGTCCATTCTGAACTGAACATGTTGTGCAGGCAAAGTGTACGTATTTGCAAAATATCAGTTTTCCACATCACTATTCATATAGAGCTGTAATTCAGCACTTTACTGGTCTTCTGATCATTGGGTCGTCAATCACGTGAACAAAAGTTAGCCAAATTTCTGGAATATCCCATAAAATGCCTGTATGTACAACAATCGACTATTGTGTTTCAATATTTCATATTTAAAATTGCACACTGTACTTGTACTGTACTGCACTGCACTACATTGCATTGCATTCCTGATTCCTTTGTACTTGTTATAACCCAGCCTCAAGCCAGAAGCGAGTTCTTCATTCTTAATTCTGTTTTTTTCTTCCAAAAAAATTGATTCTGAATCTGTAAATACTAAATGTAGTACTGTACTGTAGTAGGTCTGACGATCAAGTCGATACTTTACTTGGTTTTTTTCTTCTTCTCTTCTATTTTCTTTTCTCTCATGCTTTTCTACAAAGTTCTACTGCTACTACTACACTCTAGATTCTACTGTTGTACATGGATGGGTGGATGGATGAAGTGAAAGAGATCAGACACACAGAAGTCAGTTGAACAAGAGGCTGGCTGACTGACTGTACTGTACTGTAGCAAAAACTGAAAATGTACCCTGGTGGTACACCTCATACAGTAACAGTACTACTGAGTTAAAAGCCCGGGTATTCTACTCTGGTGAATTCAGTCAGTCAAGGGAAGAAGAACTGGAATACTTTAGGAAAAACTGACTCTCTCTCTCTCTTGAATTACCAGTACTGCTACGTTAGTTTTAACGCACACACAGAATACAGACTACTCAGTACAGAAAATACACCTCTGGTTTTACTTTTTTATAGGCTCAGAGAATCAGATGTGTTCCAAGTTTCCAAGTCATGGCCAGGACTAGGACTACGAGTACTACTGGTCGTGTTAGACCGTGGAATCTCATCAGTCTCACTTTGAACTCTGGACCGGAATGTACTGCCAGAGTTTTGGTCCACGGTGGACGACGATACGTTCACGGAGGACCAGAAGAAAGTCAAATTTTATTCGGCAGAATCTAACTAAAGACAAATTTGTATTAACATACAAACGCTTAATAGACAAAATAAAAAATCATTCACGATTAGAAATAGAAAAATGGATAACTATCCTGAACATGAACAACAGGAACAAGACTACTCTGACTTGACCTTTCACAACCAACAACCGTTCAACAATTGTGTGACGACATTTCAACAACATTTGTTGAATAGTGTCTATAATAATTGTAGTGGTTTTGTGGACAACAATGGAACGAATAGTAGTGGTGGTGGTGCGGGTGAAGAAGAAAATGAGTATGGGTTTGGCTCCATTGTCGTTGGCTTGGTGTTGGCCCTCATCATCCTTACCACCATTCTTGGTACGTACGTAAACACTAATTCACACACACAGAGGAATGTTTGCATTTAAATACATAAAAAGTACAAGGACAGGGTCACAGTCACAGTCAAAAATGCACACATTGTAATTGTATTGAGTGAGATATGCAAATATGCCATGCTTACACCGTCTGCGTCACGCCAGAGACAAATCATGAATATAATATCGTTTTACAATTCATGTGTGAGAAATACAATACAGACTACAAAGGAAAAGTCCTGAATACCGTGCTCGTGGTCTTGGCGTACTTGTGTCACAGGCTGAAAGCAGAATTAGGGAAAAATATTACTTGACGAAACGTTAACGTACAAAATTGGCTTATAGAATCGAGGCTCCTGAAATTCTTTCTAATTTTCTGACGACTGATTTATCTTTGACCTACATTTTCTTGTCTTTTTTATTAGTGACATCGCTTTGATCAGATTTAAAATTATTTTTAAAGCTCCTGAGTGCTTTCCTCCCAGATATAAATATTTGACCCGGTTTAAGCATGTGGACATGTTGTAACAAAATTAACACACAATTGATTTTCGCCCTCGCTAAAATGTTGACCCCCTTTTTTGCCTTTTGCAATTGTTCGTTCGTATAATCCAACGTGTTTATTAAATACAAATACAGGGGAATTCTATGAAAGCAATAAAATTCACTACGAGTGAGTTCATCCTCAGAGTTTAAATAAAGACCTTGACTTTTGAGGTTTCTGCATTCAATTCATGTCTCAAATTCTTTGATCTTTGAATGGAATTTGTTATCCAAAATGGCTTTCAATTCAAATAGTAAATCGCATAGTTCGGGGTTTACCTTTTTCTATTTTCTGTCGGAGAAAGTCAGTAGTAGTGAATTACCGTAAACCACATGGAGAAACTTCGGGGTACTATTTCAATGAGCATTTTGCTCCAAGTTTTACAGTGTAATGCCCTTTCCATTTGAAATCGGGTTGTTACACAAATAATACCCATGAGATTTTATTTCTTATCGGGTCACCGAATGGTCTGACATCTTAAAAAAATGGTTCCCTTTTGAATCTGGTATAAAATTTCGTACAACCAAACTATTTGAGATGAAGAAAAATTTGCGTCCGCTTCAATGTAATATTTCTTGATGACTTTTTTATACAAAACAAGTAGTTTTTGGAGGGTTGAGCATTTGACCTCTTTTCTGTGACACTCATACGTACGTACGTACTTAAAATGTTCATTCTCATGCATAATCTCTTAGCTTTTTGTGGTGAGGATTTTTCTTAAGTGTACATTTTTCCGTTGGTTCTCGCGCCCGTTTATTGTTGTTAGTACGCGTACGTACAGAGTTATGGTATCAAATGAAGGATACTTTCTCCGCTTTCTTTAAATAATATGAGAAGAGCCCCAGCCACAAAGGGGGGATTGTGTTCATGCATGTTGATGGTGTGTGTGTGTTCGTATGAAAGGTGTATGAGCGTTTGTGTGTATGTACGGAGTATGTATGTGTGTGTGCTTGTGTGTGCTTTCATAAATCACTCTCTCAGAGCCCATTTGAGTTGCACTTTGCTTTTGGGTTGGTAAAAGAAACCGGCGGAATACTGAAACTGAACCACCACCACCGTTTTTGTACTAGAACTAGGACTAGGACTCAATGTCTTGTCTATG
>JAQGCB010000211.1:0-27608 GCA_034698835.1 Protaphorura tricampata
TCGTAGTAAAACCATCTGAGCTTAGGAATGGACGTGTGCAAATATTGATCATCTCGTGGGACTACCACATTAACTGCTTGACGTGGACTGTATACGTAAAAATGACATTCACTGATATTTAGCACGAACATTGAGATCTGAATTTGAGTATAATATTGATTATTACTATTTCATCCTTAATGAATTTAATTGTTGATTTTTTTATTTAATTCTCGAACTAAAATGAATTTGAATGACTGCGTCTGTACAAATTCAAAGTTAGGGCACGGAGTGTTTATAGAAGCTACCGCTAGGTAGGCGCTGACTGTCAGACGAGACTAGCGCCACAGCGACCATATTCTCCCCTATAGACCGATCGAAGTCTCAGCACCAAAATGCCCATTATTCAATTTCACGTAATCGCAAATGTGTCAATCCATTGTATCATAAATTGTGCCGACTGACTCATGGTGTGACTGTGTGACGTGCTGATTAGTTTAAGGAAACTTTTCTTCTGCTACGACTACTAATGTCTGAAACTACTAAAAAAGGTCAAATAGAGGGCCAGCTTATTACAATAGCTAAAAACGAGTACAGTTACATATTACAGACACACATTCAAAGTAGTCTTATTTGAAACCTCACGAAATTTTAATTAGAATACCATGTTGTATTCAATGTGATTAAATTGACCACTCGTCTGACACTGCATTTTTATTATTCTAAATTCGCGTGCCATTAGGCTATTATAAAAGTGTCCCCAAGACTTACTACAATTTCATAAATTATGACGGTGGGCAAATAATCATTGTAATCACTTAGGATAATTCACTGACAGTTTAGCCTATGAAATTCAGTTAATTTGGTAAAATGTTAATTTCGTAAAATATTAATTTCGTACACTCACTTTGTTGTATTTTTGGTTAATGAGTAATTATGTAAATTATTACTTAATAATTCAACACTCTGGGTTTTGAATATTGTCGTCAAATGCAAATGGGACACCCTTGCCTAACACAACACAAGTCAAAGAACGAATGGACTACTAAGCACCGATCCACCAGCCATCCACCAAGTAATGATAGTAATTAATAGGAGCTCTGCCTTGGCTCAACGCATAATTTCTCATCATAATCGCTCCTGACAAGATTAATGTAATTAACGGGAAAAGGTACACTTAATAAAAGCCCAAGTTGAGCCGCGAAATGTAATTATCATCAAGCGTTCGCGGAGTATTAGGAAAAGAAGAGTTAGAAGTGGGGAAGAGATGACAACTTCTTCCATTCCTCTTTCTTCTGCTCCGACGGTCAGGTCTGTTAAAACCTTAACAGAATTTCATCCCTTGTCTTTCCGAAGGAAGGAAAGGAATGAAAAATAGTCGAGAGACGTTAATTATTTTTTTGGGAGAAAGTACACCCAGACAGACTAGCAGAAGTGACTGGTTAGCTATGAGCATTTATTTTCAAGAGAAAGACTGGCTGTCACAGGTGAAAAATCTATTCCTCTGGACTTTCATCATTCCTTGAAGAAAACACAATAGACCTGTAGACAGACCCCGGTATCGGGAACGCGAAGAGGGCCTTCACTTTTTGGGCATTTCTGTGGGATCCCTTCCTAGGCCATAAAAAGTAAGTTTAGTTCTGTGCATGCCATTGCCCATTTTACACTTTCCTTTCCGTTTTCCATTACTTTCCATTCAATTTTGTCCAAGATTCCAGTTTAGGATCTTTCAATTACATAGACACGCCGCTTCCGCACATTCTTCTAATTTTGATTGAAATAACAACCTATATTTATTAAATACTTCTAGAATTTTTCTAAAATTAAATTCATGGGGAACTCAACGGACACATCAAAAGGAATGAGGAAAACATCTACCGTTTTCCTTTAATAGAAGTCTGCTTCCAATTGACGCCGGCCTCTAATGGAAATAGAAGCCGGGTACTTTCACCGTTATGCTTATGGAGAAAGCAGGGGAAAGCAGTGCACCCTGACCTCAATTTTATAAATAGAAGACCGGGCTTCTATTATAATCTAAGAAACCGGTATTTCATATAAAAGCTTCTCACTCCAGTTGGAACTCTATTGTAAAATTCTGCAACTTTATGTATTTAAATAGATGCAGCGAATTCACCAGACGGACGGACCCATCTGAAATTGAGTTGAGCATAAATGACACGCCTTCTCTCACGCCCTGTCATTTATGGTTATACTTAACATCCAGACTCGTACGTATTGCTGGAAATGTAATGTAATGTAATGCAATGTAAAATAGAAATACTTTGAGGTGAACTTAAAAGCACTGATTGATAGACATCCCAAGATTTCTCTTTTAAAAAAGAGATGAGGTGAGTGCATGCATAGACATGCATGTATGTATGCATCTATTACCTTAGTCAGTCCTTCCGGACTACGTTAGGGTATTTTTTTTTTACCCATTCTCGGGAAATCGGCGGATCTTGCGGAACGGATCTTCTCAAAAGGAGATTTTGCAAAACCTCATTTCCCGTTGCCTCTCAATATATTTTACATGCATATCTGTGTGTGTGTTGTAGGAAGGAATAAAAATCAGGCATCAGTAATTATTGTGACGTCATTACGTTACCAGTGCTACTTTTTTTTTGTCAAGGAATGTGATTTGTCGCGCAGTAATAGTTTTTCCCAACATTTACAATGAAGAAAGTGCAGATATTTGTAATTTCTTTAATTCGGGATCCCTGTTGCTAGAATTTTTTATACGAAATATTTTTTGATACAAAATGAGGACCCCACTCCATCGGCAAAACCCAATTTATAAATTGACATCTTTCTTGAGTGCCTGAGACACAGCATGTGTGAATAAGAAGTATTTTGTGTGCTGCTTCATTCTTGACTTGACTGCCGTGCTGTGCCGTGCATGGGTGGTTTGGTTGATCTGACTGAACTTTACTCGACTAGTGCCGTGTGACGGTAATCCAATGGAAAAGGCAAAAAGGAAAGGCAAATGCAAAAGGCAGGAAAGAACATGGAGTTGAAGAAGACGAAGTAGATTCCTTATATGTATGGACACAGGAGCATGAAATTCGGTGAAAGTTCCTAAAAAAAAATTTCCTCTCAGCAAAGCAAATAGGACTGAAGCGGTACGTAACGTACTCTTTGGATGTAGTACGAAAAAAGGTTTAGATTGATTTGATTGGGAAATATGTGGGATTTTCTGCTACATCCATGTACGTACGACTACTGTACATAGAATTTAAAGTCAATGTCGAGGCAGATCGAGAGGTGGTAAAATCTCAGCAAAAAAAAACAAAGTGTACTAGATTTTCCTTAACATGAGTCTTAAGGGACCTATAAAATCGTAGAGTCGTGAGGAGGACTCAAAAGATACTCTTAAACTTGTGACTTCACTCGGAAGTGGAACTTTTGGGTTTTCGACTCTATTTGGAAATAAAGATCGTGTTACGGAGGGTAGTGTCATAATTATTTTACTTCAGCTTAAAATTTACACCTTATTGTGTACACGACTGAGTGAGATCTGGAAAAATGACCTGAAAATTTTGCCAGTTGAAAAATGTCATCCGAGGATAAATGCCACAGAATTCTGTGTTGTGAAAACAATCGTCTGTTCCTGGACGTCTGTCAGTGCCCGTGTACTTTTTCAGATAAACTAGCGCGACGTAATTATCACACATGTCAGCAATCAAACCACAATGACGAATGTTGATTTCGACCTTCCATTGAGATTCTATATTACGTAATCATCGCGTCACCAAGACCAAACCACATCTACTTTGAACTACTTACGATTAGTCTTGTCGTACAATAAAGACCACACGGTTATTATTTCATACATAGGGAGATTGAAGTAAACCGAGGTTATATTTAATACAATAGCCCAAAGATTTCCAACACATCAATTTGGTGGAGGGTTGGCTGTTATAACATAACCTCTTGCCCCGGATGACCGTAATACTATGATCATAACTCATAAGGTCCCGATGATACAGCAAAGAGTAACGCGAGGGTCAAACAAATCGTACGAGGTCAGTCAGTGAGGTGGTAATACAAAAAATGCCAATTACATATGAAACCGTGGATTTCCGAATTCCGACGTGGACAATCTACAATTAAATCTGATTTGATTGAGACGATTTGCCGAGGTGTTTTTGTGGTATATTTTACACCATGTCATACATACATAAGTTCGACTAACCTTACTACACAACCACATCTTACACGCGAATCCTGTCACCGTGACCTTGACCATTCGACTAAGAAAACAGCCCTATCCCACAGAATGCCTCATTACAAGCCCTCCCGAAAAATCTGCACTACCTACACCACCGCATTTTCGATACCAGGCAGAACCTGGTCACCGTTGACAAGTCTCACCTTCTCTTTTGGTATCTCCGTCAACACGACAGACTAACCACGTGACGTAAGTAACACTCATCAATGTCAGGGATCCCAATTGGCAATTCATACACAAACACACACATGCACACACAACACACAGAAAGAAGGGCTAAGTAAGTAAGTGAGTGTAAATTCATGCGCGCAACAGAGCTAACTGAACTAACTGGGTGAAAGTCGACAGAGTAGAATGGAATAAGGAAAGGAGAACTGGAAGTGAGTCGTTCGTTCTAGGGGAGGCAGAAAGGAAAAGGAGGGATGGAAAATGTTTAAAACACTCCGGCTTTTACCAAATATTCCCCAGGTTCGTCCTGAACTTTCTCCGAGCATCAAGTCTTGCTCTTGTCTCCTCAATATCTCAATATACCTAATCAGAAAAAAAAAACACACCACGTACCACACCATACAATCATACCCTACTACTTACATACGGTGCTGATTTATAAATTGTGATCCATAGAATAAAAATAATACTCATTTCACACAAAATCACTAATTAATAAATTGGATAACTAAATATTGACTCTAATCTAAAATACTCATCACGGAATATTTTGACTCGCGTCTGATTCTACTGTCCCTGGAGGCGATAAGCTTTTGTGAAATCACATTGATGCTTATCTAAGCCCTATTCATTATTATTCACACGCACGGCCAAAGTTCCTAACACAATTACATTAACATTGTAATAATAAATATTGTACGTACGAGAACTCTTGGGTGACAATTAATTTTGTGCTAGAAATTATGTATGGTCGAAACTCTCGTTGCCCTGCCGGTGAAAGTCTACGGTCGGAAAGAAAATAACTTTCTCCTCTGTGCTGTGAGCCCAGGAGGTAAATGTACTACTACTGCATACTGCCTTGCATACAAGGAGGACTTACATAACACATAATATTATTTTAAGAACAGTCCGGATCCTGATCTGGTCCGACCCAACCGTTATTGTACCGTGAGGGAAACGGTGTGGCGGCCACGACACGGTCTCACAGTCTGGAAATTCGATTCGATTAAGTTGAAGAGCCTTGCAACAGCCGCCAGCAACTACATACTATATACATGTACAACATAAGGAATACAAAATACGAGTGAAACGAAATTTGACGTACGTTGGATTCAGGTAGCCCAAGCCCAAACTACTTACTCACATAGAAAGTTTGAGTAGTCTGGGCCGTATCGTATTTAGAAGGAAATTGTATTGAAGATTTAATTGCGAAACACACTTTACTTCACTTCTCTCGGATTCGGATCTCCCTCAAACTCGTGAATTCTATTTCCATTGCATTATGTCCGTCTGTACTCACCAAACCAAATGAGAGAAAATCTAATGAGTTAAGTGCTGAACGAACGAACGAACTGAACGAACGACTGTGTTATTCTACACCTCTAGAGAATAAACATACATACGCAACGGAGGAATGAACGAGGGCGACGGACTGAAACTCAACTTTACACATATTTTCACATTTTGAGCTCTGAAAAACACAGAACACACACAGCCACGGCCAAATCTGGACAAATTACGAGGAAAGTGAAAGCAGCTGGAGAAAGCAATAGGAGAAAGCATACACACTACAGTACAGTACAAGTACAAGTACAGGACCAATTTAAAGGAAGATTGTGATTTGTGAGTGAATATGGAAATCTGTGGGGGCTCGTTTCTCCTCCTTGGCTCTTTACTCTCCAAAATTTATCTTCAAGCATAAAAATCTAAACCATATGATGTTTTCCTCTTCCCCCTCGTTATTGCTCTTTATGACGCCCATAACAAGAGAAGGAGTAGTTTAGCAAGGGAAAGGACGAAAACGAAAAGGAAAAAAGTCCCAAAAACAACGCTACCCTTATTTACCCTCAAAAAAATAGTCCTTTTGTGACTTGGAACGACTTTAGCTTTACTTTACGTACCGTAGCGGCGGACGGACGGCACTGACTCGCCAGTGCAGTGCAGTACAGTGCATTCATTCCATTTCGACGATTAGATACAAACAAACAAACGATCTCGGTTGAGTACTTTTTAGAGTATTTTTTTTTCTTCTATTTTTTAGAAAAAAAAGCTCGCTACTTTGAACTAGTTTTTGTTCTGTGCATTGTGATCGTGACTTTTCAATTCCCTTGAAAGAAAGAAAGAAAAATCCCAAACTGAGAGAAAAAGAAGAAGAAGAAAGGGTTGGGTTGGTTTGGCCGAACAAAAATAAGAACAAGAAACAGAAACAGAAACGGAACATGAACTTTGGTGGTTCTCTCCCGAATTTTTTTTCATTTTATTTTATTTTCCACTGAAACGTACGTCGTCCCATCCATAGTCCGTACCCGTGAACCCGTACGTACCGTGTCGGCACTTTTCCCTTTATAAGTGAACTCTCAAAAGTAGCACCAGGAGTAAGAGTAAAAAAGCAAAAAGAGAAAACATTTTTAGTGAATAAGAGCGGAAGTGTGTGTCCTCCGGGGGAGTTCCGCTTCCCTACAGAATCCTTTTACTTCCAATTGCTCCTGAACCAACCTAACTCTGACTGACTTTTTTTCTCTGTCTGACACATTCTCTGATCCTCTAATCAAATCAAAAATGTGGGTCTTCATTGTACGGACTACAGTACATACCTTGGAATTGTACGTACGTACACTACAACTACACATTCTATGAACTGTACCGATTTATTTGACTAAAAACGAGCTAAAAAAAACTCCAAGGAGTTTTGTTCAGAATTGTACATACAGCACAGTATGAAAAGTTTATTTGTTACTACTGTACATACACAATTTACCAAGTTTGTGGATTTACTCGTTTGTATGATTCAGTTCGGTTTAGTTTACGGTTAGTGAGGGAGTTGGAAAAAGCTGGAAGAGCTGAAGTGGAGCACATGCATATGGAAAAGACCCCCGCAGGATGAAAATGTCTGGACTGACTCTCCAGCTCCTTTTACTTAACTTTAACACAGATGAAGAAAATGCAACAATCTGCCTCCACACACAGCAAGCATAGTTCTATGTCTGGACATTATTACTCAGCCAGGAGTAGTATATATAGTCGTAAATGAGTTTTCTTAAATGAAAGAAGCTCATTAGGAGATCCTGAGAAGATATACTCTGTCTAATACTCACACGAACGAAGAGAGAGAGAAAGCGAGAGAAAACAATGCAAATGCAAATCCTTATTTATGTACATGCACATTCGCACAGTCAGTCGTCTTGTTCTAGAAAACCAAATTCAAACGCAAACCAAACGCGCAAACCAAACGTAAATGCAAACAAACAAAACAATGCGAGGGTGGGGTGAATGAAAATAAGAAAGTCTTTTGTATTCAGATCCCGGTGACTGGTGAGATGAAACTGTCTACGACTTGATATCTTGTCTTGATCTTCTTACTTTACTTGGAGAGGACTGACTTGGTGGGTAAAATGGAATGGCATGGCCATGACATGTTTAAATGCAAATGTACATAAATTGAAGAGAGAGGAAGAGAGAAAGTAAGGAAAGGAAGCACGGACAAAAACCGGGTGCGTATTTTCCTCGTTCTAGTAAGGAAATCATTCCTTGAAAATGAAAATGTTCGTATAACTGAAACATATTAAGTTGTTGTGTCCGTACGTACGTACGTGTAGGAATACGAATAGGAATAGGAATAGGAATACTACGTGTGAATTTATGTACAAAACACACCCGGAGAAAGTACAGCGGAGAAAGGAACCTTTCTCTCTTCCGAGGAAATGATTTATAGGAAGTTAGAGACGGACTAATCCTTTTCCAGAAAATTTATCGAGACTCAACACGGCAGCATTGTGAAAACGTACGTACGTCTGTACAGTGATTTTCTCTTTTAGAATCTCAATTCAGGGACAGACTCCATTCCACTGCTACTGCACACAAACCCTCCCTCCCTTTAATTACCAAAAAGGACTACGACGAGTGAAAACAATCAAAAGAAAGGCTGACGGGGTAGTAAAGTGGAAATTTGTGAACTTCTCTTAGCCAAAATACCCGAAAACCCGGGTATTTTGGACGGACGTAACGGACAATCATGAGTGGTGTGATGTTTGAGAGTGAAGGTGGTGAGGATGGAGGGAATGATTGTTTTCATCGTGATTGTGAATTGACGACGACGACGACGGGCACAGAGTGGTTGTTGAATGAGACGACAGGGTTTGGAAATGGAACGGATGGATTGGACACAAATTGGGAATTGCCAACCCCACTATTTATGATCCTCACTTCCTCTGTTCTTGGACTCATGATTCTAACCACAATCATTGGTACGTAATAGGAAATAATTATGGTACAATTATTACTAAAATACATGACAGAGATTTAATAGCGGAGGGAATGTGATAAAATAGTCCATGGACGTTTTGGCAAGCGAGCAATCTGTTGCCGCTGCCTTTGCCGTTGCCTTTTAACAATTCCCGTTATCATTTCCATTATATGACACTTGAGCCAATTTTGAATGCCCAGTTAATTGTCGTCGGCATGGGCCTGGATGGCTGGCTTGCTTGCCTCAGATTGTCATCAGATGTTGCGTGTCGATAAATGGTTTAGAGAGAGATTGCACACGAGATGATGAAATAAAGCAGCTTGGGCTGGCTGGCTTGGCGTTTGACGACGTAAAATTTTACAACTCAATTTCCGGGGGTTTTAGAATTTCAGTTCGGTCGCTTCCGCACCGACAGCCTTCACTTGCCTCCAGGAAAACACTTACTTCACCTCACATACAAAGTTAATTCTTCGTAGCGTAATTCTGAATGTATAATGTCGTTTTTATAGCGGTGTGTCATTATTCTTTGGTGGGACAGTCCTGTTCTGTTTCAGGACTCAAATTTTGAAAGGCACGTATGAATTTCTCATATGGTCCTGTAGATTTTTTTTAGAAATCCCAGTATTTTTATGTATGTCCATTTCTATTTCTCGGAACCGTGTGTTTACATTTTGATACTTTTTTATGTTCCATGTCCTATGTACTTGTCTTACATGAATTGGAACTTGATATTACGATAAGTCCGCCCAATTTCGTTGGTACAATTTGGCTTATGGTCTAGTACAATAGGAAACACAATGAGTAAACTCAAACTCTACTCTACCCTGCACACCTACACAGAAAATAGGCATAAAACTTGGGTGTTTTTTTTTGTTATTGAATAAGTTACAACTTACAACGATTCATTCAGAGCACTCCAAGGCTTTACATTTCAATTTATTTGAACCAAAATCACACAAGAATCACAATCCTAAAACTTGTTTCCGCCCTCCCTACAACCAAACAAATAACAAAACCCAAAGTCTTTTGATAAACTCTCTTGATTTTGGAGGGTTTTCGATTCCATTGCCCCATTTGGGTTTGGAAAGTTTGGACAATTTGAAAGTGAAAGTAGTAGTCATAGAATACATTATAGAGGCGGGGGGACGTAGACAATGTGTTGGCCACGTCCATGTCTTGTTTTCTTCCTCAAATCCGACGTCATTCCATTGGACTGACTTGAATTGGGGCAACAGCAGTCTCACAGTAAATGCTCAAAAAGTTCATATTTGAGAGTCAGAAGTGATTTTCATCTTTTTCCTCAAGTCAAGGAGAAAAGGTTTGATCGCTACTCCCACTCCCTCACAAGGTAAACTCACGGGTTGGTAATCCGACAAGAATGGACCTGTCGTGGTCATTGATGAGAAAGGAATTGCCAAAAAAGAGAATATGTTTTTCTTGGGTTTTTCAGAATACGATGCAGAACAACGTGTCATTCGATTATTCGAGAATTACTAGAAACTACATTGTGTCAGACTTCTAATACTTTTGAACTCTGCACTTTACAAATTAAGGCTAACCATATTGTACCTTCATCTAAAATTAAGAGCTTTTGAATGATGGATACCGTGGGATCACACTGCACACCGTAGTTGAGGTCAGTCGGATGTGCCACATGTATTCTAGAAATAGTCATAGGTAACATTTCTCAGGTTTTGTGTCTGGGACATCAGAGACCTGTTTGAAATATGACTTTACCATCTCTGCACTACAAAATATGTGTACGACATGAAAGATTCACACCTGCTAAATATCCCATGTGGTTTTTTCGCATTCTGCCCACCATGTCAAAATGTTAGAGGGACATGGACATATCTATAAAGTGAATAAAGGACGCATTCAAGTTTTTTTGTGTGCCGTGGAGTTTGAGTCCAATCCAAGTTATCTCTCTGTTTCCATCATCATTGAGGAAGGAAAGGGAGAGAGAGAAAAAAGAAGAGAAAACGAGTGAAAGGGAAGCAGGATCTCTTGAGAAAGTTATTTTTTTACACAGGAAGGAGAAGAAAAAAAAACATAACGTCAAGTCAAGTCACATCTTTGTAAGACTATAAAAGTGTGTGATAGCCTCCCGGCACTCCTCTGCTCCCAATTCAATGATACACGACGACAAAAAAGAAGAAACTCAGGTTCAGTTCAGGTCTTTTAAACTCAAAGTGAGTGAGTGAGTGAGTACACAGACATATCATCTCTAGAAAAATAAAAACAAGACAAGACAAGGTTTGGTTTTGGTGGTTTCCCTTCAGAAATATTTAAACAATTCAAAAGACAAACAGTCAGAGTAGTCCGTGTTACCCGTCAAGTCAAATCGTCAATGAGAATCTTTTTCTTCCGCTAAATTTCATACCCCTGAGGGAACGCGGGTTACATTTATATTCACATCAAAAGGAAGGGTTTGAGTTAAATGATTGCTGGTAATATGACGGACGGATGGTAAAAATAGATACGTCTCGTTAAGAACTACGTTATTATGTGCAAGTCTTGTCTTAAACTAGAATTTTAATTAGAAATACATAGGAATATTCTTTCAAGTTTTGATAGTAGTCAAAAACTTGTTGCCGTCAAAACATATTTTATGAAAAAAAAAATCCAATTATAGTACGAGTAGGCTGGCTGGAGTGTCTACTGTTCAAAAGTCTAATTTATTTGCTACTAATCTCTTCCACCAAGAAATTACAACTTTCCGAAAGTGGTAGAGAAAACTGCCGTTTCTCCCAGAAGCCCATGTGGAAGTTCCGTTACACACAAGCGTGACTAAAGGAATAATCCTGTGTTTTCAAAATTTTATCAATTTTTATTGTCAACAAATTTGTGGATTATCGCAAATCTCAAAATTTTGAGATTGTAGTTTTCCCAATTCCTCGTGGCTGCGAATAATTCAGTATTGTAGGTACGGTAGGCCACAGTAATTTAACTTTAAAGCATAGAAAGATATTTTGTATCCCTTAATTCACCTGAACATAATTATCGATTTGCGTCAGTTGAAATTAGCATGAATTGACCAACAGTAACTAAAAGACTAATTAAAAGTTTGATCCGGAAACAGCAGGGATTCCGGATGTCATGAAAATTTTGAATAACTTTCATGACATCCGCTCGCGCAAAACCGCAAAGTGTACACAGTTGTTATTTGGCCTAGCGGTCAATAAATCATGACGTCAATATAATCAAAAATTCACGCGGATCGGTCAACTGTGACTTGAATATGAGAAGTCATGACATTTTGTAGCCCAAATCTACCTCAAACGCATATAATAGGACTGGGAACTTTGACGATTTGAATTTCGAACTGACTACACATTAGCCTCAACGTCAAAGTACCTAATAAACCGTCTACGGATTATTAAAGTCGTCAGACATCATTACAGCAGTATAACATGTCAATTTTACAAAAACTACTCGAACGCTTACGGAATATAAGCCGTTATGTAATATAACTGTAGATATTTGTCTCAAAAATCCGATAAGCTTTAAAAGTGCCTGAAGGTCTCGATCATAACTATTAGTAGTCCACAGAGTGTTCACCTATAGAAGGCTTTCTTTAGAAATTGACAGCACACAGATTTTTGGCTTTTACTTTCTAAGTTTGGAATGAGCATGATGTGCTAAAACATCCTTACCAATGGCTCAGAAGAAGGCTTATTTGATAAAATTGGAAGTGCATAAATCTGATAGGTAATTTTAAGTGCATAAATCTGATAGGTCGAAGTGTATAAAGAGTAAAGGTAATTCTTAAAATGGATTCTGAAGACTAATCAAATCGTCAAACTACCAAAGTGAAAGCACTGGTTTTAATTGACATTAGCCACTGCAAAGTACATACATGTCCTCGCAGTCTCCTTGACACAGTGGACACGACACTTCACTTCAAATTATGTTTCAGGATTGGTGAGCAAATTCCCCAGCATGACAATCATTACTACATCGGACTTTTTTAATCATCTATATTCTTAGTTCTATCTAGAATTAATTACAGTCAGAATTTCCACGAGGCGTTACCATCATAAGAATGTATTATATTTTATTGTATAACATTGCATTACATACAGGGTGACTCAAAAGTAACCGTCTTTTTATGCATACGAAGAAGACGTGACTTCCGGGCCCATCCTGAAAATTTTATATTAGGTGACATATGCATAACTGAACTTCTAGGTACGAATTTCTTCTTTTTTTCACTTCGGTCAAACAGTCTTATTTTATTTTACGCTTCATAGCACAAACGAATATAAAGAGCACAAAATTACATGATTAAACTCCACACGTATGTAGCTGGGCATTTCCTTAGCCATGCATTGTTAATTAGATTTCGTACTTGTCATTCTCTTTCTTGCGATTCTATAGTACTTCAATTCTTCATCAATTGACCTCATCCCTTCTCAATAGTGGGTTCTGAAAAAGATAAAATAATATTCTATATCGTGAAAAGGAATGTTGATATAATAATTTCTCGACTTTTGAGTCAAATGTCATACCTCAAATTAACTTCTCTGACATTAAACATCATTATTCACAACCATACCAAAATTAATTGTGTATCTGCTGTTGTTCCGTATGTGAAAAGAACACCGAACGACAGTCCTAAATTAGAAACACACATTATGCGCTGCGCGCTGTTCATGTTTAAGAATTACATGTCACTTTTAAATCAATCATTGAAAAGTTTTTGTTTCTTCGAAGTACGGAAATAAGACGAATGAATATATTTTCGTATTCGGAGCGGTTCATTAAATTATTCAATCAAAGACCCCGGAATTCTTTCATTTTTCAGAATTCAAACGAATCTATTAATCATTTTTTTTCTCGTTCCACCAAAATTAATTAGCAATCTCCACGTGTGTGTGTTTGGGATGAATAGAATTTAAAACTCAAAGGCTTACTCCAAACGCACATCACATATTATCGCCTCCACGCTTCGCATACAAAAGGCAAAATTAGTTGTCCAGTCAAACTTTGTACGTATAGTTCGTACTTTTTCATCTTACAAGGGAACCATGTCCGACATCTTGCCTCAAAATAGGGCTGGTATAAAAAAATACATAATTTTTTATATTTTCCTAGTACTCGTGCCAAAACATTAATTCTCTAATATTTTTGGCCGACCCAAATTTCACACCTATTAGCTATACCTTGTTAGAATGGCCAGTATTTTTAGAAATGAGTCCAAAATTAACTTTTCAAACTTGTCCCATACCTTCGGATAGAGTTTGAACTGGGTAAGACTACTACCCTGGACTACTACTCTAAGAAAAGAAGAACTAACCGAACCTATTTATGATCTTACATGGGAGGAATTCAAATGAAACACTTGAGGAGAAGATCAAAGGAAGACAAAACAAAAGTTTCAAAGGAAAGAAGAAGTTTTTTTTTAGCTCTTTTGATCAAGTACGTACAAACTAAAAGTCCGACTCTGTTTATCTTTGTCGTTCACCTTAGAATTCCTTCGTAGTTTGTAAGGCTATCTTGGAATATTAGCTTCACTTCTCTCCTTTCCGATTAAATGAAGTGTATGTAGTAGTGTCTAGTTTCTAGTAAGAAGTTTGTAAGTGATTCTGATTTCCTTCTTCAGGGTTAACACCTCCATCACCATTAAATCACGGCCATTAATTTTGTCTGACTTTCCAAGTCAGGAAACCTCTGCGTTTCAGAGGTATAGAATTGTACAAATTATTCAATACAAATTGTCTATACTTATTTCAGATTTTTCCTTGTAAATTAGCCTTACCCGAAATATAGATACAAACTAATTTAAATTAAATTTATCATAATAAACTAAAACAAATTAGTGAATGTTGTTAATGACCACCTGCCCCAAATGACATGGTTGAACCAAAAAATACATTCACCACGAAAAATATGCAAATGTTGGCGTTTGCCACGTAACACGGCGAAAGTCAATTAACGAGAGTGCGGTGTGATAAAAATCACACCGAAGAGTCAGCAATATTGAATCTCGTGTTATGATGAGCAATGTTAAACCTTAACCTAGTACAAAATGATTGGAATTGGAAAGATCAAACATGAAATAAAATAAAATTGGGGAAAAAGGGCAGCCAAACCAAGTCCAGAGGATAAAGTACAGTAGTCCTATCTTGAAGCACTGGAATAGCTGTTAAAATAGAATTTATGATTTCAAAACAAAGCTTTCCTCAAACATTTCCTTACACAAGTCTACACGGCACGGCTTTCCGCTCTGCTTCCGCAAAAGTTCAAAAGAGATTTCTATTTGAATCCCCAACTCAGTCAGTACTTTCCATGCCATGCCATGCCATGGCATTGCATTTCCATAACCTTGCATCAAAATCCATTACATTATGTACACACGTACGTACAGCGTAAAGCGTAAAGCGTACAACGTATACACCATTCCCTCTCGAAAACTAAGTCATAAATTTAAATTTGTGATGTCAACATAAATTGTTCCAAATCTGCTTTCCCTTTCTTCGCCTAGCTTCTTCTTCCCCCCTTGAACATGACGACTCAGGAGTATTTCAAAAACCTAAGAACTCAACTCTCTTCCTACTACTCCAACAACACTTTTCCTTTTATCAAACATGATTTGACATTTCCTTACTCATAACTTGTAATTCAAACATTCATTGTGGGATTGAACTTTGAGATTTTCTCACAGCAGGGTTCCAATTATTCGTTACACCACTAAAATTTGTTGGAATTTTTAATTATCACTTACACAGACATGGTCAGTATACGTTTCTGGAGTCATTTTTGGTTTTATACATATTCTGAATTTTGTACGTAGACGTAGACGACTACTTCGTGGTCCATTATTGGTTTGATGAGTCAGGGAAAACAAAATTCATTCATTCAAATTCAAAAGCGTAATCAATGGATGGATTGAGTGTCCGTTGTCCCGTGTCGACTGTCGGCTATTCTTCTCATCCTCATCCACCACTGGCACTCTCTCTCTCTTTGAAGTTCATTTTCAAAAGGTTTCCTGGATTTTAATTTGTCTCTTTGTTCTTTTCCTGGAGAATGCCTGAGTTCCATTCGTCATTCGTCATTCGAATTCGGATTCGTATGTATTACTGGACATTGCACTGCATGCACCGATATGCACAATGGACGCGGAGTCCTTTACAATCTAATGAATGTCTCGAGGGAAGTCAATTAATTAGACCGTAGTGGTTTGGTTTTACATAGCCTAGCCACATGATAGATACATGGGTGTGTGAGATCAAACCAGAAACCATACTCTTCCATTGTTGGACTTCATTATGACTGTGCTGTGCTCAAAGCTGAAACTATACATATAATTTATATAAAAATATTTCAAACACAAAAAAAAAACTTTCCTCTGGGATTCACTATTCAGTGAAATCTGTGTCAACGGATTTTATTCCATTGTTTCCTTGTTACAGGTCAAAATTTTAAATCCTAGGAAGTCCGACTGTCGCGTGTATATTCGTGTTTTAATTAATCAGTTCTGTCGAAGACTGAACAAAGTACAAATGAATCCCTACCCACGCAATGGTAATTGGACAATGTTAAAGTGTTATTTTGTGGGCTTTCGCCCACACTCGAACAATTTATGAAATTCAATGGAAGGAATTATTAACTTGAACCAAAGTTTTGTGTGTAGATTAGTAGTAGTGCTTCTTCTTTTCATATTCAATTTTATTCGGTATTCTGGGTTTAGTCGTTTGTGAAACTGAACCAGGAATGAGCTTTTTGAACATATCATAATATTTTATTTCAGAATCGGATTAGTCTTATCATTTCTGCGGGACGGAGGGCTCATTAACCCAACTTTCCCAAAGGTCAGGTGCATTAGGAGCTGCATAATTTTTAAACAATACTTCAGTGAGGTAAAAGAATCCGGAAGATAAGATAAAACACTGCACGAGCACGAGGGTGCTATCTTGATTCACACAAAAATAACCTTAGCATTTAATATTTATGTTTATGACACCCGGGAATTGCACTACATTGCATTTGGAAAAAAAGACAATAACCGAGATATGTTATACGTACGTATAGACAAACATCTTCACTTTTGCTTCTGGTCAAGTCCAGAAAATGTATGTTTCCTAAAGTTGGAATTGACATGAAGGTGGTAGTCTAGTCCTAGTTCTAGCCTAGTAGTCTAGTCTTAGTCATGGACGGACGGCAGTTATACTTTTTGAGCCTTAGAAATTTCTTATTGAATGTTCGTTTTATGCATTTCTTCAGTGGGCGAAAAAGATTGAGGATAATGTAGTTGTCATCCCGGGGAACCCCATCCCATGCCCCAAAAACTGAGGATCGAAAAAAAAAGATGAGTTATGGTGGTCATTCGAGATGAGTTCGATTTCCTCTCCTTTTGTGTTCTCCCTTGTCTTCTGTCCGTCCCTCTCTCATCTCATCTTCACTCAATCCCTTGACTTTTTCTTCAACACAGAAGAAAAAAAAAGTAAAAGAAAAGTGGAGAAAGAAAAAGAAATCCCTAAAAATATGTTACTACTACTTGAAGACATGAGAGAAGAAGAGGAGGAGAAAAAAACTAAAGTGTTCCTTCATAATCTGACGCACTGTTATTGACACTAAGGAAGTCGAAGTCGACGACTCGTCGGTGGTGGTGGTTTGGAACTGTGACTGCGACATTGGTGTTCACTGTTCATGTTCGACTCAAGAGGGAAAACTTCTTCAAAATTGCAAATTTTTTATCTCTTTTTGATATTATATGAAAATAGATTACTTTTCCGTTCAAAAACTCCTTCCTGGAAAGTATCTTGTGTCTAGGTAAGGTAGACACATATTTTCGTCCCAACTTCTTAGAATATAGTGGAATTGAGGAGGTTGTATCGCGTGTCATGGTAGTATATGCATACAATACATATGTTATAGGCAAATGAGGTATTCGGCTTTATTCAAAATTGTTCCATAAATTCATATACACCATAAGCCATCGTCTTCTGAAAATTGCTGACTTGAACATATGTAAATAAGGTGTAGTGTTACTGGGTACAGTGCAGTGTTTATTGCAGAAAGCTGGAGAAAGTCAAGAGAAAGCGGATTTCCATATTATCCAACACAAACCAAGAGGAGTTTACATGACTTTCACTTAAGTTTGAGTTTATGCACGACCACCAACATAAGACACTCTTCTTATGGAAATTAGTCAGGGAGAGTGCATGGTTATCATAGTGATACCGAGTTAAGACACAAGGACAGAATTTGTGCTATGATGAGTGCAGTAGAAATTAAAATATAGAAAATGCTGAATACATTTATAAGGAAGTAGTGGCTCACTCCACAATTTCGGGTTATATGTATAACTTTCCGTGTTATACAGTTTCTGTGCTATTTAATCTCTGTTTTGATGTCAATCCGGAATTAAGTTACAAAAGTGGATCGATGGAAGGAAATTAACTCTAATATTTGATCAAGATTTTTTGATTTGTGTTTGCAGGGAATATTTTTGTCATTGCGGCTGTGATGTATGAGAAGAATTTGCAGAATGTTGCAAATTACTTGATCGTGTCTTTGGCCGTTGCAGACTTAATGGTGGCTTGTTTAGTCATGCCATTGGGAGCTTTGTATGAGGTAAGGTGTAAATTTTGACAGCTCCATTACATTACGTATTTAATTCAGTATGAAAACATCAATTCTGCATCTATCTGTATTTAATTGTAAGCACTGATGGTGTAATTCGAACGAATGATCATTTTGAAATTATATCTACTCCCATCTAAGCTAAGCGACCACTTGGGACAGGTGTATCCAATTATAGGTCCACTTGTCAATAAAAAACAACATTTATTTTTATTTGTCTCTAATTCGGGTTTATTGTTTTACCTGACATGCTAAGAGACGTACATGCACTGTTTGTTGATCAACTCAATTAAATTATTCCTTCTTGTGTACTTGACTTGATTATAAATTACTAGATCGTCAGAATGTGGAGGGAAGACTCAAGGAAATGGTTGAGTCTTGAAATACTAATGTGAATGCTTCCTCGTTCATGAATTCAAGAGTCTGTCAATTCTTGGCAGATTTACTCCAATCCAAGCGTAAATACCACGTATTTTAACATTTACAAGGAATCCACTTTTCACGTAAAACCCAATGGTCGACCATCACATCTTAATAAAGATGCCACTTATGTATTATATTGATCAGAAATCCATATTATTTGCTGACAGATGCTTCCTGTTCTAAAAATTGTTGAAGTACAAATTGCGACAATAAAGCTGATATACCAATGAAATCAATTCATACCTAAAAATTAACATTGTATCTATCGACAAAAATTTTACAATATGTAAATTCAAGACGACAAAACTCGAAATCACTAATTCAAAAAGTTTTACAGTCACAAGAAAAACGGTTTCCTTGTGAGAAGTCTGAATTTCTACGAAATGAACGAATCGAACGAGTTACCACCAAACCACGTTCATTCCTTCCTTCGTTTTTTTTGTACATTTGTGTTTATTTATTATCCCACAACAAACACCGTACTAGTATGGTTTTAGATTAAGTAGCCTACTAAATTCTAAACAGTCAACCCATGTTTCCAGTTAAACGCCCAATAAATAGGATTCCCTTTACTTTTCTCCCTTTTGGCTTGGCCATTGGAACTATGTAAGGATTATTTATTTTGTATGGAGGTAGCCACGCGTTAGTTCACCCATCCATCTATCCTAACACCTTTAAGTATTTTCTCCACGTAGAATCATCAATTTTTCCCCGGAGGTCGGTCAGTCCTATATCCCAATGGTATAGTACCGTATAAAAAAATAAGGCCGGCCGCAAAAATATTATTGCGTCTGACATTTTCCATCAACTTCGGACTTTCCGCTTCCATAGCCATAGCCATCCCCGCCCGTCCCGAGTAGTAGTATGTTTGGTCCGTCTTGTCGTCCGTCCGTCAGTTCTTTCGTACTTTCTTTGGCCGATCTCTCAAAATAATAATTCAAATTCTTCCCCTGTCTTCCTAAACGTACATACATACGTACGAACGTACGTACGTGCATCTGAGAAAAGGAATGAAAACTTTGCACCTGATTTTCCGCTTCCACGAGTAAAACTTTCTCCATGCTTAGTTTGTTTCAGTGTGTGAGATTGCTCTCAAAAAAACTAAAACTAAAACTGAGGTAGGGTTGAATCCAACTGAACCAAATTTGAGCCGTCCAAAACTCAACAACAATATGTGGTGAGTATATAGTGACTGACATGGGATGACGCGCGTATTCTTCTTGTAGGGTCTCAAATATTACGTCCACTCATCCACACAGTGAAAACTTTGTACATAGATTTCAATTTATTTGAAATTCCGGAGTTGACATGGCACATGGCACAGTATGTACTGTACATAATACAATTGGGACCCCACAGTACAGTCCAGTCCGTCAAACTGAAGTGTTGTTTTGAAGTGAGAGTGAAAACTATGGACTGTTAGGTTTGGCCGTTAGTTAGTTTCTAAGACTAAGACTGAGTGAAGACTAAGACTTAGACTAAGACTAAGTTTATATCTATGTGTGTGTGTGTTGTCTTAAAGAGACCTTTCCATAGCGAGGTAATTACCCTGTCACTCCATACAACCCCCTCCCATAATAGATGATGAAACTTTGCCCAACTCAAATTTGACGTTCCAAAGTTGATTTATAGTCCAATAATTATTATTGTCTCTGTCTCAGCTTTCTTTTCTTTTCTTTCTCTCCTTTTCCCATGTATATATGTATGTATGTGTCTATGGAGCTACTATGAGTGAAAGTACGAGTACGAGTACGGGTGCCTGTGCTTGTGCTAGAACTACTGACGTAGGTTAGTTGAATAAATATTGGTCGTGTGCTCCGTCCGTAGTCCGTAGTTCATAGTTCATTCTATCTTTTTCCCAACTCGGCAATTGGGAATGTAATCTAAGGATAGTCAGTCAGTCCCAGTCCCAGTCCAATGAAATCCGAACCGTATACAGACAGAGATAGTTTACGTACGTAAGTTTTTGTGTGCATTGGAAAGTGAACCTTAGAGACAGAATTTCCGCTCTCATTCATTCACTTCCCATCTCTCTCCCCACCTATTATTCCATGGTCATGTCAAATTTGATATACATACTATGGGAAGCTAAATGTAGAATACATAATTGTCACAAACCACACTTTGACAAGTGAGAAGTGACATCATAGAATGTTCAGCTAAATTCAATTTTGGTTAGATTAGTCGTGAATTGTACATATACAAAATGTATACAAATACACACGTGAAGTGAAATCTCGACTGCTCTTGGGAGAAGTAGAATTTTTGTTTTAGAATTGGTCCAATTTTGGGATGTCGATTAACATTGTGTGCCGTGTTTTATAAGTAAATTGTTGTTCCAAGATTATTTAGAGGTCCTATTATGAAATAGGCTCTCGAGGGGTTCATTGTATGACCAAAATAATATTTAAATTCAATATACTCTGTACACTCATAATACTCCTGTGAAAACTGCAAGTAGTTGGTTGTTCTTTGTTTAGAAAAAATGTGGTTTACGCAGAAATACTTGATAATATGTTGTCTGGTTTTCTACTCATGAGGGGGCCAAAGCCCCATGTATCCAACGAACTCTCCAAAAAACTTCGTTCTCTCATGTCTTTATTTTCCCTATATTCAGCAGTTCAGTTCAGTTTCAAATTTCTTGCCTAGAAATCCAAAGCAAACTTTTACTTTTTTTCCTTTCTTCGCTCAAGTCTTGGGTTGTTTCCTGTGGTGAAAGCAGAAGAGAACTCAAGGGATGACGTCAAGGTGGTAAACTCACTAATTTTCACAGGCGATAGTGAAGTTGCCGTTCTTTTAGTACTTTCCGAAAATGCATTCATATTTACGTCAGTCTACTCATGGAATGCCTTATATTCCACACAAACACAAGTAGTGTAATTTTTTAAAGTAGCTTTTTTTAACAAGAAAACTCAATAAATACTGGCTGTATATATTTTATTTCTAGTACAAATAAAATTTGGCTGTTGGTTTTCCTTCATGATTTTTTATCATCCCATCACTTTCCCTCTTCCTTGTATTGTAAGTAATGTAAGTTCCTGTCTGTCTTTCACTGTGGGAGTGAAAGTGTCTTCTTTTTTATGTACTTAACACTTAGGCTTAAAATGTGTAGACTGGTAATTCGCAACTCATACAAAACATTCGACTGTAGACTATGTGTGTGAGCAGTACACCCACAAAAAAAAGTGAAGGAAGAGCGTTTGGGTTTGGGTTTAGAGCTTACCTTATCTTGAAGTAACTTTAACAAGACATTGCGTAGAGACAAAGTGAGTGTTAGTTCAGTGTAGTCATTCCTAATTGTTTAAAAAATTGTCCAGACGATTGTTTATGGAAAAGACGTACTGTACGTACGTGGGGTAGTAGGGCGACGACGGAGGAGGATTTTCGGACCAGACGGATTTTCCACTCCCATGAAGCGGGAAATTTCCCAGATTTACGAGTACCCGCCTTTCTCCATGTACTTTTTTTTTCTCTCCCTCTTACTTACTTAACTTAACATGGGCATGGGATACTGCTTTCACTTTACTTTCACTCAAGAACCTCATGCCGGGTTTTAGTGAGCCCGGCTTGGTCTGGCTGGCCTGGCTACCCCAAAAAAAAACTCAACCCAGGGTTTTCACTTTACTTCTACTTCTACTTTACATTGGACGGTGACGGGGAGCATAGCCTAGCCTTCTTTTTCCCTATAATCTCCTGGAAATGGGAAGAGTTTTATTGTTTATTCAAAAAGGGAAAGACTTTATTGCTGGAGTGGGAACTTTTCCTCAACTTTAATAATGTATCTAGGACGAGAAAGAGCCCCTTTTCTCCACAAGTTTTTGGGGATCTGGTTCTGGTGAGTTATAATGTAAAAGTAAAGGCAGGCGCTCCAAACACATCACACTCCAAACGCGCCCCATTGTCAAAGTCTTTTCATGGACTGCCATCCCAACTCTCACAGTTTTATGGGAAACCCAATGCAATGCCAAGGAATTTTCAGACTAACCGAAGTTGGAATAGTTTTGGTTTTGGCATGCAACGGGAAGGTGGTACGTACGTACGTACGCCCTCATGGCGATGGAACTATTATCTATGAATTACAACACAGGTAACACGACCGACTCATATTTTGGAGGGGTATCGTATTTATATCTAGTTCAACAAATAATAATTTAGTTTTATTTTCGTACTGCCTATCTACAATTCGGGTAGGTTTTTTGATACTTCCTGCTTCGTAACGAATGTTACATGTCACACGGTCGCAATAAATTTATTAGTTGAGCATATTGTACATTACTTCCGGTTCAAACTTACAACCCTTAACTTATTTTTGTAACTGTATCCGTTAAAACTCTATTGAAAGGTGGGCTTTGTTATTACTATCACTGATCTCTTCGTAAATTTTGAGATATCGTCTTTCCAATTTTCACCAATATGATTTTTTCCTGAAATTTTATATTTCATGCTTTTAGCCTTTCAGTTAAAAAATAGGAAAACCTGAAAAGACGAAGTTACCTCAGTTCTGGTCAATTTTCCCCTTTATAAATTGTAATGTACTCTCGTACATGTAATTTTAGTTTTTGTGATCCGTGGATGCTAACTAGGTCTTGTTGTCTGATCGATCTTACCAGGATGTGTGGTCTCTGAAATTCGCACCGACTGATCAATTTATAAGGGAAAGTCCAGATAACAAATGGTAGGATTTGTAAAAACCAAAGAAATAACAGGTCAACGAGATATTGTTACCCACAGTCTAAGCCCAGCACTCGCACAGTTCGACAAGGTAGAATTTTAGACTGAATTGTGCGAGGTTAAATAAATTTCTATTGTAGAGTTTCTAAAAGAACTTCCATACTTTCTCTCCACGAAAAGTTTTGTGGACACAGTCACCAAGGATTTGAATTCATTTGTGTATACGTACGCATACAATGTCTTGTTTTCTTTATCCATTTGTTGTGTTTCTTTCCCATAAGAGTTCCTAGAAAAAATTTCAATGTGGAGTCCCTGCAGGATATTTCGAGTTTTATGTGTTTCCGCATCCCTCCCCTGCCGACACTACAATTAATTTGTTCATCCATAATTCAGAAGTCAAGGAAATACGGAAGAATTCATTTTGACTCACCTCTTTGGATATACGATGAAGGGTGTCTGTAATGTAAGACAATCGTCACAGTCAAAAAACAAATACAGAAAGAGACAAAATTGAAGTAAAATCCTGGCCGTAGATTTCACTCTGTGGAGAAAGTGAAAAATCACTCCAACGCAACGTGATAAAACATGGGTCCTGGTGGACGTACGTACGTGCGTGGCTTAACTTTTAATGTGACGATGACGGGGATAAGTGAAATAAAAGTGAAGTCTAAACCCAGAGCAGAGAAGAGTTAGAAAAAAAATGTATAGAGATGTTTATCACTGTGGAACATTTCTTGAGAGTTGAACCCCTTCTTTTTTTTTTGATGACGCCGACACATGAGGTCGGAGAAGAATTCAGAGTGAGGACGACGGAGAGTGAAGCAATCAATCTCATTCTCCTTTGCCTTTGTGATATTATGTTGATTGTCACACAGAGCTAACGCACACATCAAATTCAAAGAGATTTTCCATCCACTTACGAACGAGCGCCGCGCCGGGATGTAAGCGAAACTCCCTCATTTCACCGCAAAATTTTATCGACTTGTTGCAAGGAAACTACTTTTCATGTAAAATCCAGATGCACCCATCCATACAAACCCGCATCGAGTGTCCTCAGCACTGCACCGTACATGTATGATCAATTTGTCGATGCTAACATATGCAGTGAAAAAATTTGGTCAAACTTTCACTTTATGACCAGAATACCGACAGTACGAATTGAAATCTGAGCTGAGCATTTTGCATTATCGAAAGTTTTACATGAAAAGTCGTTTTCTTGTTAATGTGGCGGCTGGGGATTTCTTGTGGAGAGTCTGGTAGTAAAACACTGACCACTTCAAAGGTGACAATAAAATATTGGTCATTTCAAGAATCCATAAAAAGCGAAACTCGTATTCTCAATTTCAGATCGAAATCGAAATCTCAAGTTCCTTGAGAAGCTTGCGTTCACTGGTTTGCTCATCCGAATGTGTATGGGATTCTATTGAATTCATGTATTTGAATGTAATTTTGAATTTAATATGAGATTTGTAAGCCACATTTTTTTGAAAACCTGAGGTGATTTGTACTGTTTGAGAGGATTAATAATTATATACGTATAAATTAATGATTCAATAGAGAGACATAACTTTGTCAGTAAAATTTATAATACTTCATAAGCAAGAAAGTAAATTCGGCGGAACGATTCTTCACTTCATAATTTTTTTTCTCGGGAACGGCCTCTCACATCTGGAATTGTCGAGTGTGGAAGGTTGTGGCAAGTAATACGTACTTAGTTTCTCCAATTGATATTTGATTCAAGAAATATCAAACAATCCATTCGTAAAAAAAATTAATCGAGTGATAATCGAGACTTCTGCCTGATAGCCTGGTCCAAAATACACGGTTCTGTTCAAATAAGGCAAACATCTTATCAAAATTGAGCTTTGTTGAATTTCCTTCCGCTTAAAATGGCCGGTCTATGTGATACTCTGGGTGCACATATTTCCAAAAATGGTTAAATTCCAACCAGAAAGGAAATCCTTGTTTTCCCGTGTGAATTAAAATGACATGAAATGTTTTGGACTAAACACAGGTACTCTAGAAGTAAAGTGGTTGAGCTGAACTTACAGCCATAAGCTTACGACTCCTAGGACGACCCTCTGAAGAATGAGTGGAATGTATGTAGGCAGGCAGTCAAGAGTTTTGCGGATTTGGTTTTGGATTTGGTTTATTCTAGTAGTAGTAGATGTGAAGAATTGGATGTGACGGATCGATAGCGATTTATTTTACATTCACTCTTTCCTTTCCAGGCTTTGTGTCTGTCCTGTCCTGTGTACTCACGAGTAGTTTCATTTACATTCGATTTTGAATTTTAGATAGATACGTCGTATCCTCATATGCAATGCAATGTAGTCAAACTAGAGCGTTAGTGTCATGAACCGGCTGTAGGAAGTATTAAACTAGCTATTCCCTCTTCACAGATTTATACGGTACGCTTACGAAGAAAACCCAAGGAATTCTGACTCTAATTCTCCAGAAAGAAAGTCTGTACATGCAAAATTCCGGAAACCCTCGTCGTCATTGTCCAAAACTTGACTGACTTTCTCTTTTGTGTATTTTTAGATTTGTGGAACACAGTGGATTTTGGGTCCGGTGCTCTGTGATATGTGGACTTCATCGGATGTTCTTTGCTGCACGGCCTCCATTCTTCACCTCGTTAGCATTGCACTTGACAGATAAGTCTAATTTAAAGTGTCTTCTTCTTCTTCTCTTCTCTTCTCTTGTTTTCAAGTGGCCCATTCTGAGTAGAGTATAAGTGGAGTGCGTGCGTGGGCGTTTAGTTTGCTATTCCATTCTCATTGTCCTTGACCGCAGTTACATACATAAGATTCGGATGCGTTTATTTTTTTAGTCGTTGCCATTCTGGTGAGCCTTATTCTACAATTTTGCCATGTTTTTTCAAGTCACACGGTTGTAGGGGTTAATTCTAAGCGATTTTTGCAAATTCCATGCAGGGGTAACAGACTGGCTGGCGAGACTGCATTTCCTCAAACGGTTTCTATAATCCGAAATATTTAGAAATAGAAGAAATATGTTAAGGGAACCTGGATGAAATTATTTTTCCTTTGTCACAATTAATTACTTTACGAGCGTCGCCTTTATAAAAATAACACATTAGTTCTCAGCTCATAAGGAAAAACTTTTCATTTGTTTGTAATTTTCTGAAAATTATACTGATAAATTTGTACCTTCATCAATCTATTCTGCCAAAACACTTTAATTAATTGTCTTTAGAGACAATTCCATACCACATTCCCGAAAAAAAAAATCACTTAGGATCAAATCAAGCGAAATTCAACAACTAGCTGTATAAATAAAAACATTTGCTCTCTCCACTCGTATCGTAAACTTTTTATACACTCTGTATGTATTTTATTTGGTATTCTAATCTTGGACCACCTCCTGGGCGTCTAGTCGATAGCAAGCACTTGAATAATTTAAATCACTCACTTCCCATCTCTCGTATTTTTCGCCTCCATTTGACTCAATTCGTCTCCTGCCAGACGATCCACACACAAGTATGTGTGTGTGTGGTGAACCAGAGGTCAAGAAGTTCAAAAAAAAAGTAAAGTAAAGTAAAAGTAGTCGTAAGGAAATGTCAAGGCTCAGCCAGACTAATGCCTCAAAATACATACAATTCTATGGATAATGGTGAAAACCTTTTTCTCCGTAACTTGAGAGCCCCATTACTCCAATGCCAAACCGATTTAACTTGACTCCTTGATTCACTTTGAAAAATGAGATCTCTTACCTTATACTTACTACTACTACTACTTTTTTCTCTACTACTTCTCTTCTGAAAAAAAGAACAGTTTAAGTCATATATGGTCATGTCTTCTCCTCATATCCAGGTTTTGGGCAGTCACGGACATTGAATACATTCGATCCAGAAATCGTGCAAGGATCAACACTATGATTGCACTCGTATGGCTCGTCGCAGTCGCTGTATCTCTTGCTCCTGTCCTCGGTTGGAAAGATCCACAATTTTACATCAGACTTGAGACTGAAAAAAAATGTTTAATCAGTCAAGACATGGGCTATCAAATATTTGCAACTTGTTCCACATTCTACGTCCCCCTTTGTGTCATTCTCCTTTTGTACTGGAAAATATTCCAAACAGCCCGTCGACGTATACGTAGACGACCTGGAAGGATTCAGAATGAAAAAATGCCTGTCATTGTCCCAGATGATGGGTCTTCACGTGTCATGGACAGTCATCCCTTAGAGGAAACAGCACCTCAACCCCAATGCTCTCAAGAAACAACTGATCTTTCAATCCGTGGTTCCCCTACAGATCTTACCCCTGAAGGGGGAAGGAAAAGTGAA